>JAJONR010007742.1:0-33126 GCA_029582245.1 Solanum etuberosum
GGGGTATATTTTTTTTTTTTTTTTTTTTTGGGGGGGGTGGAGGGGATGAGTGGGTGGTTTTTTTTTTGAGAAGGGGAGGGTGAAGTATGAATTTTTTTCAAAAAGATTTTATAAAAGATTTTTTTTTTTAAAAGGATGGGGGATTGTCGGGGGGGCGGGGGGTGGGTACATGGAGGAGGTAGTAGAGTGGGGTAAAAAAATAATTTAATTTTTTTTATGGATAGTAATACTTTAATCTTTAATTTTAAATTAATATTAATAATTTATTATTTAATTTTTGTCAAGGTGGAATATTTTACCCATGTGTCAAGGTTTTTTCAAATAAAATAGAGAGTGGATTATACATATCACTGAGGTGTGTTTCTCAAACTAAAAAATGATAGTTTAAGTATGAAACTCACACTCTCAATAGTTTAGGTATGAAACTAAAAAAAAAGGATAGTTTAAATTTGTTTTTGACATTTATCTCATTATTTTACCCAATTCATTTTTTTATTCAAATTCATATAGATACATTACAATTTATTTTATTTTATTTTTAATTCATTCAAATCCGATTCAATCCGTCTCTTTATCATAACTACAGAAAACCAAAAGGTTTAATTTTAACAAATTCATATAGGTGATAAAGAAATTTAGCAGAAGAAATTAAACACAACAACCACATAAGGAGGAGGAATCAGTAAAAGTGCTAAATTTTAAATATATTTTCCTCTATGACTATTTTCAATAGAAATATTAAAAGTGGCTACCTATTGTCATTTCTACCGCAAAGACAAAATTAATAACAATATACTCAGTGTAATCTTATAAAATAAATTTTTAAAAAATAAAATATGTACAAATTTTATCCTTATTTAAAAAAAAAAGAAATTATTTTTGATAAACCTCGGATAAAGGACGAAGTCAGAATGATGGAAGAAAATTCATTGAATATCCTATTTAAGACTTAACTTTTGTATCTATTGAAGGAATTTTTTATACAAATAAAAATGGACTGACTTCATTTTTGGTGAAGTTAACATTTGATCGTTCGTTGAAAATAATTAAAACTATTAATCATAATACATATAATATATATTTATTCGACTATTATTTTGATAGATGACTATCTAATTTAATTTTTTTCCCCATTTTATGCTAGTAAACAAAAGAGTCCTTCGAGATGATTCAGTTGGTTTGAAGGGTGGTCATCCATACGGATGACCCGAGATCACTCCCCCTCAATGCCTTCTGAATTGAGTTTGTCGTATAGGGCTTGCCTAGTGCGGTTTATATTTACTGTTTGTTTGCAGGCTATTACACAGTGGGAGGTCCCAATATACACAAAGTGCTCACCCGAAAGACAAAGACTATGACAAAGGTTGTAGCGATTCCGAATTATCCTGGGTTCAAACAATATAAAAGATTAAAGAAAAAAAAAAGACTTGTGACTAGTAGCTAGGTGACCATTGAAGCACGTCAACCATTGAGAAAGTGCCAAGATGTGAATTTAATAGCAAGGTCCAGTCTCAATCATTTGATTCTTCTCCAATTTTAGCACTTGAATTACGTCCAAATAAAGAATTAAGAATGACAATTGATAGATGTCCCCATAAGTGTACTACAATTTTATCATGTACTACTATAATTATTAGAAATAAAATCATTCCTTGTAAAAAAATAAAAATTGAACATTAAGCCTAATTTAACTTTAAATAATATCTCATGAGGTGACGATTATTACTTAACATAAAGAAAGCTTATTAGGTCAAAACTAGGGGAGTGCTTACTCATAGCGAAATGTTAACATCTCTCCGCCTTTATTAGTAGAGCGAACATCAGATAATTTCGTGTTGTAAAACGATAAATTGATATAATGAAAGGCAATGTACTAAGAAAGCATAACTATAGTCTAATCATTCATTCCACAAATGATGTTGAATTACTCATACCCTTGCATGCTCTGATGTGTCAGTTGTAGTGTGAATAACATAATATGAAAGTCTAATATGAAATAAACCAAAAATTAAAATGAATTTGACTTTGATATTTTATGAAAACTTGATAGATGTCGATGAAAGAGAATAGAAGGAATATTTTATTTAACTCCATCAAATGTAATTGTTGTGTGTAGAAAAGAAAATATCTAGCTAACCAATTGCATATTTTTGTAATTGAAAATAAACCTCAAAAAAGACATAAGTACCCTACAATATCTATTTTACAACTAGACTAATAGAACTCCCTAGATACAAACCAATTCTTTGTTCCACTCAACTTGACTTACAAATTTTCTTGAAGACAAAAGGTGAATATATTTTTCCATCAAGGTAATTTACATCTTGGCTTCTAATACCTATATATTTATAGAAATTCTTCTAACATGTATCGATCTATTCTAATACATGTAGCATAATTTAATTCTAAATTATTTCCTATTCCCTAGTTCATGAATGAAAACATACATGAACTAGGTGAATGCATGTATCAAAAATGACTTTTTCTTTTTTCAATACAAGGTTCATTTTTCAAGACCCTCCTTGAATCTTCGCGTTCAATTCTTCACGAATCACTTCTTTAAACTTTCATCAAGCTAATGTTGTTAGATTCAACAACATTGTTTTCTCACGATTACAATCATAATCATCTTCCCTCGAGTTTCACAAAAAGAAACCTTGTAAGATATTGTGTTCTATATATCTCCTCCCTAATATCCAACAATTTGAGACGATTATAGATGCCAAAAGCCCTAGGTCAAAATGACAAAAAAAATTCATAAAAGTGCCATTATAAATATTGTAATCTCTATATACATAACATCTAGGAAAGCAATTTCAAGTTTACTTGTACTATAAAAAAAATAGCACATAAAACTTGATTCTTGCAAACATTGGTGAATATATATAGTATTTAGAGTCAGTAAATCCAGAACGAGTGTCAACTATGTAGAATTTTTTTGCATACATACTATACATCGTTCTAGCTGAAAGCAATGAGTTCAGTTTAACTCACAAAAAAACGACTCTAAACTTGCCTTTGCTTTAAACTTCACTTATTTATTAAGCGAAGGAAAAGGGGTTGGTGCAAAATTGGTCCTCTTGACGAATCTTCCTTTCATTCGAGGCCTTTTTTCAGCGTTCAATTTCCTAACCTCGTACCTTATTTTCTTGGAAAACAACCTTGTTCGTCGCTTTTCCTTGTACCTTAATACTCTTGCTTCTCTTCCTTCATCCACTCCTCCTCCTCCATGTCCGTTCATTATTCCTATGTCTCCATATGAGTGAATTTTTCCACAATTTCCCTGCAAAATTTAGGTCAATTCATTAACCATTGGCTCATCTATATATTATCAAACCTTTTTATATCATTGTAGTTTATTTCTATATTAACTGGTTGCTATACTGAAATGTTGCTATAGAAAATAAAACATAACACATGAAAAGTCTACTCCAAATTTTTTTCGAATGTTATACCAAAAACTATTCTTTTCACATGCTTGCCCAAATACTCCTAACAATGAAACCCCTTTTCTAATATCTAGATATTTATACTTTTAATTTCAAATACCTTATACAAAAAGGTAAATTCTCTTATTTTACATGTTACTAATTAAATGTAATTACTAAATACTGTAAACATGTATAAAATACTTTTACAATATCATTATAAAAATTCTAAAATTTTGATAATATTTGCTAAAGTGAACTTACCATGCACACTGGCCAACAGTCATTGAAATCTACTTGGGGCCGCTCGCCCGTAGTCCAAGGAGACCTTTTGTGAACCCAAGATTTTAAAACACTTTCATAATCAAGATTTAACATAATCTTATTATTATTATTCCCACTATCATAATTTATCTCCCCAAATTCAACCTTTTTATCTTCATCTAAGTTAACTTGTGAATCATAATCAAACTTGAGCTCAAATGTCTCACCAACCATATCAAATTCCGAATAATCAACTTGATTAATACTACTAACCATATTCACAAATCCCATTTCTCCTTCATCTTCAACCTTCACTAATTTCTCATCATGTTTTTCCAAAAAACCTAAACCTTCCATGTAATTAAATGACTCTTCATCATCAAGTCCTTTCCCTAATAAACTTTCCACATCCGCGGAAAATTCTGCTAGCTCCATCTCTGATGGAGCTAGCATACCTTGAAACGTATTCATGTCTTGATTAAAATCAACTTTATTAGAAGAATATACGTTACCATACGACACAAAGGAGTCAAAAATAGGTACGCGATATAAGAGTTTTTCTTCTTCATTCTCATCGTGTGAATTATCATCACTTAATATCTCTGGGACAACGAGTTGAATAGGGTTTTTCATTTCCTCCATCTCCGTGGATTTAACTCTTTTTGCATGCCTAGGTGTTCGTGCTTTTCTAGTAAATCCATTGTGCCATGATGGAACTGAGTCTGAGACTGTACTTCCCAAAGGATTGGGAAATTCATCTGACGATTTGAGAGATGATGTTTTAAGACGAACCCTTTCATGTCTACGAGCCAAAGGATTGGCCGAATGGACGGAAGAATCACAAGATTGACACAAGAAAGCATCATCAGCTGCACAATACCATCTTGCCCTTTTCCTTATGCAATTGTCACAAGCCCTAGCCGTTTTCGCGCCCACCGCGTTTGCTAATTTTTTCTCCCAACTCATAATTGATGCATATATTTTTTTTTTGGATCTTTGAAAATATAGGAATTGAACAATAGTTGAAAGAGGAAAATTTAGTGAAATATGTTTGAGTTTGTTCTTTATGTATAGAAAGGCAATTGAAGAGAATTCAAAATGGATAGGGAAAAGTGCAATTATTTGAATGAAATATAGGAGGAGAGTGACCCACAAAATTAATGCATTGTCTACATATATGAGTTTAAATTTATTCTAGTATAAAAAATATTTGCACAATTTTATAAGATAATTACAAATAAATATGATTGTATATAAGTTAAATATATGCACTAATATCAGTTAAACAATTTTTTGTATTATCAGTGTCCCATGCTAATTAATTTTTACATATCATACTCAATTATTCTATGATTATATTAAGTAGATCAATAATATAATATAAATTTACAACATCAAAGTTTATAATTTAGTTAATAAACTCTATATTTATTTTTTTCAATTTCTCATGGAATGGGACTCCACTTTTGGGACCAGGGCATATAGTGGTCTTATCTATTTTCCAATTGGTTAGTTTTTAAAAGTTCATCCTGGTTCTTTTTTCTGATTGGCTACAATTCTTATCAAATGGATTTCAAGTGAGACCCACTGATAAAATTAGTCTTAAATTGATCATATCTTTATTAAAAAAAAAGGTGTCAATGTCTATGCTCACTAAATTTGAAGTGGACATTTTTTGTAACATTGCTTCCTTTCAATTTATATGCCTGTCTAAAGGTTCATAAAACTCTTTTTGTTGCGGTCCTGGCCAATTTTTCCACTTGTTTGATTCCAAATGGGAAAAGAGAAAATCAAGATTATATGCCTTATATTTTGATGCGACTTTTGGCAATATTTTTGTAAATATACACGTAGATATATGTTTTTTGCTATCAGATACATTGAAATAGGGAGAAAGGCGAGCGAGAACAAAAAGAAGGCGAGCGAGGTTTGTCTATGTATCCCAGATACATGCGAATCACACTCGATACATGTATTTGTATGTATCTGGTGTAATTCATGTGTATCTAGGAAACCAAATACATAGGAGAATGGTGAGCGAGATGAGAGGGAGGCGACCGATCGAGATTTGTTTATGTATCCTAGATACATGTGAATCCATTTGGATACAGTGTATCTATTACAAATTACACTTAATTTTGACCCTATTTATCTCGAAATACATGTATCTAGACGTAAGCATGTATCTAAATAATTAACTCCTAAACTAGTGAGATTTCTGTAAGTTATCCAATTAAATTACAAAGGAGTCTTGGTGAAATGATGGGATGCCTTCCTCCATCGATCCTTTATTAAAGATTTTGAGTTCAAACTTTGGAACTTGAGATATTCAATATAGGGAGAGTCGCGCTCCCTTTGCAGAGACAGATCCAGAGTATGAAGTTTAGAAATTTCTATAATGATTTCAAATGTATTAATAATAATTATGTTTATATTTACATTAATAGATATTTAGTAAAGCTCTTATTATATATATATATGGTATAATTAAAAGTTATTGAGTTCTCGTAATTATAAGTAATACTCTAGATCCACCGCTGCCCCATAATATGAGTGTAATGTGGAAGCGTCGCCCCCATACTGGTAAATCTAACTACTTGCAAAAGAAAATCCTCCTCAAGATATTTGAAGATTTATCTAAAAATACGTATATAAGTAAGGTCATGGACTTGAAAATGACTTATTTGTATGTGTCTCCCCTCTCTTTTTCATATATGTACATTTCCCTTCTTATTTTCACAAGTTGCTTATCAAATTAAGAGAAACTACAAAACAAAAAAAAATGGCAACTTTTTGCTTTATTTTCTATCTGGTGTTCGGTATTTGTATTGGGATTCAAAATTAAATTTGAGTTTGCAATAGAAAATTTCATATTCAGAGCTAAAGCACCCCCAGACAAAGATAACTTTGTACATAATAGGAATCGAACCTTAAATCTCTGATTGAGTATGAAGGAATAATAACCACTTCACCGTATTTTTTTTTTGGATCTTTGATCAAGTGTATGCTTGTGTAAAAGGGATAATAGCACTTTTGCTAGCTACTTCAATTATTGAATTCTTATGTTGCTCCTTGTGATATATAGTTCAGTATATTTAACCTTTAATTAGTTAGAAGGTAGTTTTTGGTCCTTATAGATAGAAAATATGTTATATTTAGATTATTATTAAAATTATATTAGCGCCAAAGATAGAGTAAAACAACAAACTTAAAGGTTAAACATGCATAATTAAATATCACAATGACTAAAATCAAATTCATCAATAATTAAAGAACCAAAAATGCTAATAACCCTGTAATAATTAATTTAAAGAACCAAAAATGCTAATAACCCTGTAATAATTAATTATCTTTTTATTATAGGTTCTCCAGTGATAATTGCATAAAGGTTGAAGTTGATGAACAAAGAAAGAAGGCCAAGCATAAATGCATAAATTTGATTCTAATTTTCATTTTGACACTTTAATAATAATTCATGTTTTTTAAGTTTGATTCATGCATAAATTTTAATAGTGTGTGTGTGTTTGCTAATAAAAAAAAAATTGTTTTGCCATTAATTTCACTTTTACGGGAATAGTGATACACTATTAAAAGAAGACCTAAAATCGATATAAAATACTCGATCTTTCAAGGTATGTTTTTCTTAAAAATAATAGTTGAAAAATGTAAAAGTCGATCTCCGAGGATCGTTTGTCTTAACTCACCAAAACTGAAAAAATGCAAACCAACCTCCTCGAGGTCGGTTTTTTCACAAAAAAATACTATAACAATCAGTAGCGGAGCCAAAAATTTTATTAAGGGTGTCTAAGAATAATGATGTGTGGCTGTCAAACTCCCATTACCACTGCACCAAAGACATAGCTTTTTTCAAGGGTGTCCAACTTTATATATATATCCTTTAAATATAGAATTTGACATATATATACAACGTAATTTTCCGACGAAGGGTGTCCAATTGGACACCCTGGGGTGGCTGTGGCTACGCCACTTATAACAATATGTATAGCATCACCATGATCCGCGACGTATTTTGGTAGTTAGGGGCCATTAAATATGAATTAGGCGGTTTTCTCAGTTTTTCGTGTGTGTTAGCCTATAAATATTTTGGTGATATGGTTTACTGTAGATTTTTTTGAATTTTTTTTACCAAACCCTCCGTAATGAGTTGGAGAAAAGTATGTATAGCCTCGCCATAATGAGTTGGAGAAAAATATGTATAGCCTCACCATGACCCACAACATATTTTGTCATTTAGGACATTTTAACAAGAATTAGGCTATTTTCCAATTTTTCGTGTGTGTTAACCCATGAATATATTGGTGATATGGCTACCGGTCATTTTTTTGAAAAAAAAAAACTTTACGAGACCCTCTGTAATGAGTTGGGGAAGCAGTATGTATAGCCTCACCACGATCCATGACATATTTTAGCATTTAGGGTGCCATTTAACAAGAAGTTAGCGATTTTCTCAGTTTTTCGTGTGTGGTAGCCTATGAATATTTTAGTGATATTAGTTCATGTTGATTTTTTTGTAAAACCTTTATAGAACCCTTCATAGTGTCACGACCCAAAAATGGATGTGATGGCACTCATCTTATCTCACCAAGACAAGTTAGCCTACAATCCAACTATTTCGATAAAGTGCGGAAATAAAATAAAAATACAAGTTTAATAATAATTGCTAATACGAATAACAAGTCAACTTAACTAAATCCCCAAAATCTGGTTGTCACGTGCACAAGCCTCTAATGTAAATAATAGAATTGAAAGAAAATACGCAAGTCTCAAATGACGATGTCTCTCAAGTTAAACAAAATCATAACTAGGAGTAAGAAAGTTCACTGAGAAGACAAACAGCTACCTCACAAATCTCCACAGGAAGCCTTGGAAACGAAGAGAATAGAAGGTATCACGAAGATCCGGGCTCGTAACCTACAAAAAATTGTAGAAGCAAGGGGTGAGTACCAAACCACACGGTACTCAACAAGCAAATTTCTAAACACAAGCTAAGGGAATAGAATACGGGTACTCCTTACACCCCATTCGAACCCCCACAACTACAACCTCCATAAAACCAGCCCAACGTAATAGTTCACAGTTTACATAGCATACAACTCAACAACAACACTCTAACAAATTACATATCCTCAATAACAAACTCAATATTCATCAATCACAACTTCCACAGAAAGGCACTCACAAGATCAGCAACACACAAAATCAAGTTCATCAATGATAAAAATGTGCAATGCAATGAAATGCAATGTCAAGTATAGTGATGCATGTCTGACCTAACGAAACACACCCGTTGTCTCTCAGTCCGGGACCCATGGAGGACATACATGTCCATGCATCCATCGCGGCGTGCGATACGACCCTCGATATATAGTATCCATCGCCGCGCGCGATACATCCCTCGATATATAGTATCCATCACGGCGCACGATACGTCCCTCGAAATGGTACATCCTCTTATCACATAACATTTATCACAACCATGTCTCAGAACCAATGCAAGTGACATGTTCACACAAATAATGAGGAGAAGACCATTTTCATAACAATGCACAATTCACAATAATACAACTGTGATACAACATCAACAATTAATCAATAAGTCTTTCAAATCATTCACAAAAATCACACACCAACAATTAATCACATTACCTTTTTATTACCCTTTTTCTATCATTAGAATTATTCAACATGGACAAGTCAATCCATCACCAATTCTCATTACTCCCCAAACACATACCACAAGGAAATACATGATTCTATACACTTAACAAGGGTTTAGAAATCCACTTGCCTCAATTAATCAACAATTCACTCCGGGACTTGAGCCTTCCCTTTTCGTTGAGCTTCCAAATCAATGCAATCTATTCACGTAAATAATTACAGTAAGATTTTTGACCCAACAACACCCATATTATAATATGTCTAGCCTAGACCCAAAAACTCATCAAAATCTATAATCAAGTTCCTAAGTTTCAAGCCTAGGATTAAATCTCAATTTCTTTCCAATATCATAAATCTAAGGATATTCACATAATACCATACACCTAACACTTAATTACATATACCAATATATCAAAACTTGAATCATAATGTAGTATTAATAAGAAAATCAACGAAATAATGATGTCAATTACACGAGGACACCACTGTTTCAAACCTCAATTTGATATACCTTATATTCCTAACTATTAATTTCATCATGTCATCCAATCATGGCCTCAACCCTTTCAAAATTTGATTGGACAGCGCCTAAAACACCTACTTCCTCCATTTACATTACAATCTTAAATACTTATATATAGGATCTGCCAAATCTTTATTCCAAAAACCCCTTTTCAATTTAATGCTAATATAATATTATTATATACATATATATGTAGCATTTAATGAAAGCATAAGCACTATAAAGAGAAATTAATGCATGCGTAGAGAAATTGAAACTTCGGTTGAAGTTTTACCTGAAGCGGTTCGTAATTGGCGATGCCGTAACCCTTCGTCCGTTCCTTCTTTCTTTTCTTTATTTCTTTTCTGAATTAATTAGTACTAAAAGTGATAAATTTTACTCACTTATTTTATTATATATGGGTTAAATAGTATAGGATTTTAAATAAATTATCATTTTAGCCCATTAACTATCGATTAAGTCAATTATCTACAATTACCCATCAATTAATTAAATCAAGTTAAACGAATATTTAAAATTTTCAAAAATGACCTTCCGAGTCATCACACATAAGGAGTTGGGGGAGCAGTCCGTGAAGCCTCACCATTTTAACGGAATTTTTGGGTATTTATGACTCATTTTACTCCGTAATGAGTTGGGGAAGCATTGCGTATAGTCACACCATTTTAAGGCATATTTTCACATTTACGAGCCAACTTTCATGATTTTTGTGTGTATTATCCCATGTATCTGGCGTCTCGGAGCACCCACAAAAAATATTCTGAGAAAACTTTATGAGCATTACGTATAGTCGCACCATTTTAAGGCATATTTTCACATTTACGAGCCAACTTTTAGAAATTACGTGACTTTCTTAGTTTTTCGTGTGTTAATGCCCATGATTCTGGCGCCTTGGAGCACCCAAAAAATGAGGATCTCCGTAGTGAGTTGGGGAAGAATTTTGTATAGTCGCACCATTTTTAAGTCATATTTTGCATTTACGAGCCAACTTTAAGGAATTACGCGATTTTCTTGGGTTTTCGTGTGTATTAGCCCACGATCTAGCGCCTTGGAGAACCCAAAATCTTTTTCTGAAAAACTTTATGAGGACCTCCGTAATGAGTTGGGGAAGTATTATGTATAGTCACACCATTTTTTAAGATATATTTCGCATTTACGAGCCAACTTTTGAGAATTACGTGATTTTCTTAGATTTTTGTGTGTATTAGATCATGGATCTGGCGCCTTGAAGCAACCAAAAAATTTTCTGAGAAAACTTTATGAGGACCTCCGTAATGAGTTGGGGAAACATTACGAATAGTCGCATCATTTTAAGGCATATTTCCACATTTACGAGCCAACTTTCCTGATTTTTCGTGTGTATTAGCCCATGGTTCTGGCGTCTTGGAGTACCCAATAAAAAATTTTGAAAAAACTTTATGAGGACCTTCGTAATTAGTTGGGAAGCATTATGTATAGTCGCACTATTTTTAAGGCATATTTCACATTTACGAGCCAATTTTTAGCAATTACGCGACTTTCTTGATTTTTCGTGTGTATAAGCCCATGGATCCTGGCACCTCGGAGCACTCACGTTACGTACAGTACCACCATTTTTTCAGGCATGTTTTTGCATTTACGAGCCATTCATAGGAATTTGACGACTTTCTTGATTTTTCGTGCGTATTAAACCATGGATCTGGCGACTTAGAGTTCTCAAAAAGAAATTCTGAAAATATATTATGAGGACCTCAGTAATGAGTTGGGGAAGCGTTATGTATAGTCCCACAATTTTTTTTTCGAGCATATTTTCGCATTTACGAGTTAACAGATATGAATTACACAATTTTCTTGATTTTCGTGTGTATTATCCCATGGATCTGGCGCCCTAGAGCGCCCAAATGAGTTGGGGAAGCATTACGTACAGTCCCACCATTTTTAGGCAAATTATCACATTTACAAGCCAGAAATTACACGTCTTACTTAGTTTTTCGTGTGTATTAATTAATGAATCTGACGCCTCGGAGCACCCAAAAAATAATTCTGAAAAACTTTACGCGGCTTTCTTGATTTTTAGTATGTATTAGCCCCTGAATCTAGCGCCTTGGAGCACCCAAAAAAATTGTGGGCATTATACTAAATGGAATGTGTTGGTTCGAAGGGAAAACGTCGGTAGTTTCAAGTTCAAACGAGGCCTCGAAACAAGAAAAATGAAAAAAAAAATTCATTTTTCATGTGTTATAGTCCATAAATTTTGGGTGATATGTGTGTCCAACGGTTTATTGGAAGAATTTTGTTATGGACGTCTGTGACGACTTATTTAATGTCGCGCGTTGGTCTCGAGAGGAAAATATAGGTATTTTTGAAGTTCAAACGAGGCCCGAAACAAGAAATAGAGATTTTTTTAATTTCTCATGTGTTATAGTCCATGAATTTGGGGTGATATATGCGCCCGACGAATTTATGATCAAATTTTTTGTGGACGTCTGCGACGACCTTTTTAATGACGTGCATTGTTTCGGAGGTCAAACGTCGATATTTTCAAGTTCAAACGAGCCCCGGATCAGGAAATAGATACTGTCACACTTTCCATGTGTGTTATAGTCCATAGATTTTTGGTGATATGTGAGCCCGACGGTTTTTTGGCCAAAATTTTTTGTGGGCGTCCTTAATTATCTATTAAATGGCGTGTGTTGGTTCGCAGGGACAAACGTTGGTATTTTAAGTTCAAACAAGGCACAGACCGAGGAATAGATATTTTTTCGTGTGTTATAATATATAGATTATGGTGATAAAAATGGCGTACGTTGGTTCAGAGAGGCAAACATAAGTATTTTCAAGTTCAAATGAGGCCTCGAACGAAAAATATTGATTTTTCCATTTTTCGTGTGTTATAATCCATGATTTTTTGGTAGTATATGCGCCCAATGATTTTTTTTACATTTTTTTTTATGTGTATCCATGACGACCTATTAAATGACATGCGTTGGTTCGGAGGGGCAAACGTCGTTATTTTTAAGTTCAAACAAGGTCTGAAACGGAAAATAGTGATTTTTTCATTTTTCGTGCGTTATTGTCCATAAATTTTATGTGATATGTTCACCCGGTGATATTTTAACCGAAATTTTTTATAAGCGTCTGCGATGACTTATTAAATGTCATAAGTTGATTTGGAAGGGCAAACATTGATATTTTCTTGTCACGACTCAGGAGTACACCCTAGATGTAACACGGCGTACTTGACCCCAAAGGGGTCTCATACAAGCCCTTAGCATATCATAACATAAGATAAAGAACAATAAAGAGTAAAGCACATTTTCACATCTAAAAAATTTTCATCAAAAGCATAGCGGAAGTCTAGACTTGTTTCATTAGCCATCTACTACAATCGAAGTCTCAAAATAGGGTCGCAGCCCTTTACAACATAGTCTCAAAATGAAAGTGAAAGAATAGAAACTAGAAAAGAGCATCTTCGTCCTCGAACCATGAGGACTCACCCAAACGCAAGGAGAGTAGTCGATCCAAGCTTTGACCAAGAAGGAGGCACACCTCAAGAACCGATCCCTACACTTATGTAAAAATGTAGAAAATATAGGTTAGTACAAAAATGCACCAAGTATGGTAGTCATGCACAAAAATAATGAAATCATGCTAAAAAGGGATATTTTAGTTCAATGCATGCCATTTGCTAAGTTAAAACATCATTTGGAAGATAATGTAGAAACATAAGTCATAAGCATAAACAATTCATAAGTTATCATGTCATAAGGGGAACTTACCATAAATACCCTTAAAGTATACTTGTGCAATGTATAGATAAGATCTCATTATCCCACCCATATTAAGTAAGGTTTCTTGAGTAACTATATTTCATAACTCAACTTTCTTGTTCATACTACCATAATAGGGGATAGCCTTAACCGACATAGACCATGTGAGCTGACATGGAATTCGGTGTCTACCCCACACCGAAAAGGGGTTGTCCTACTTGCCGAAGGTAGAACTATACTCTTAGCTTAGGTGGATCCACTAGCTACAGACCTATGAGGGCTCATAGTTATGGGATAGGGAGATTTCTTCTAGAAAATCCGGCCTCTACTAACGTGAGGGCTTCCATCCCAAGAGATTGTTCCTAGAAACCCGGCCTCTACTAACGTGAGGGCTTCCATCTCATATCACTATCCACTCGGTGCTAAGCATACTTCCCATTGAGTTCATATTAAGCCTTGACTTAAGTTCATATTATGGAAGAATGTCTTGACACTCAATCCAACATAACTCATACTAAAGCTCTTAGATTCAATAGGTGAGACTAGTCTTCCAACATTAGAATCACTACATGTGACAAACCTTTCACATCATATCATATTCATACATAAGTGTGTACAAGAGGATACTTCCAACAACACAACAACAAGATCATAATCATACTCACTTTACTCTCAAAGTGCTAATAAGCATGTATACAATTCTCATAATCATGCATAATTCATATACTTTTCCCTTCAAGGATCATAGGTCACAATTCATCAACACATCTAGAATTACTACCTTAGACATGGATAATAACATAATTCAAGTGATTCAAGTACTTTCATGCATAATTCAATCATATTCTCCTTGCATCCATCAATACCCGTACTTTGAGATTCAATTTGGGAGAAATAGGAAAACTCATGGATTCTTGGGAAATTCATGTTAAAAACAGTAGATAATCATCAATTTGATCATAATATAAAGCAATTAAAGCATTAAAATCGTTTTTAAAGTGAATCCATAACTTGGAGTAAAATCCTATCTTTCTTGGGGAAATTACAAGTTTGAAATTGATTTTGGAGGGACTCCATGGATGATAGCTATCCATGGATGAAGGACTACCATACCTTAGGTGAAGAAATCCAACAAATTCATGTGAAAAAACCTCCTTCTTCAAGCCCTAACTTGATCTTCTTCTTTAGAGTTCTAGAGAAAATATTTTGGAGGGGGTTTGGTTTTTGATTTGGAGATTTAGGAATTAGGATTTTAGATGAGTTAGTTTAGGTGGGAAAAATACTTATATAGGTGTTTAAAATAGGATTAAAACCAACACCACCTAACCATTAATTAAAAAGAAAATCCCAAAAGACCCCTAGACTTAACTGCCAAATGGCAGTTTCAGGTCTGACCTACGACCAGGGACCCACAGACCGTGGGTGGGACCACGGCTCGTGCTGGTGAACAGTTGGTCATGGTCTGGGGCCTGTTTTTGAGGGGCTTGACCCACGACCCCCACCTACGGGGCGTGGGTGGACCTACGGGGCGTAGGTTGCCTTCATGGGTCACTGCCCAGGTCACATTTTTGGGGTTTTCCCTCAAGGACCCATGGTTGGTCCTTGGGGTTTAGGCCTTGACGTTCTAACACTAAAACATGAATTTCAAGGTATAGGGAGGTACTTTCAAGGCTTCTAACTCTAACGTCAAGTTCTAGCTTAGCCTACTAGTTATATGTTGGACTCTAGTTTAGTCTACGAATTTTCAGAATGTTACATTTCTAGTTCAAATGAGGCCCTGAAAGAAAAATAGAGATTTATCTATTTTTTGTGTGTTATAATCCATGAATTTTGGGTGATATGTATGCCCAATGATTTTTTGGTCGAAACTTTTTGTGGGCTTCCGTCACGACCTATTAAATGTCATGCGTTTGTTCGGAGGGGTAAAATTCGATATTTTCAAATTCAAACGAGGATCGAAACAGAAAATAGGGATTTTTTTTTCATTTTTCGTGTGTTATAGTCCATGAATTTTGGGTGATATGTGCGCCTGACGATTTTTGGCCAAAATTTTTCATGGGCGTCCATGACGACCTATTAAATGGTGTGCGTTGGTTCAAAGGGTCAAACATTTGTATTTTCAAATTCAAAAGAGGCCTGAAACCGAAAATAGTGATTTTTCTGTTTTATATGTGTTATAGTCCATAAATTTTGGGCGATATGTGTGCCCGACTTTTTTTTTGTGGTTATTCGGGATGATCTACTAAATGGTGTGCATTGGTTTGAATGGGCAAACATCGGTATTTTCAAGTTCAAACGAGACCTGAAACAGGAAAAAATGATTTTTATATTTTTCGTGTGTTATGGAACATTAATTTTGTGTAAGATGTGCGCCAGACAGCTTTTTGGCTAACTTTTTTTTGTGACCGTCGATGAAGACCTGTTAATTGGTGTGCGTTTGATCTGAAGGAAAAACATAGATATATTCAATTTCATACGAGGCTTGAAATGAGAAATATTGATTTTTCATTTTTCGTATGTTATAGTCCATGGATCTTGTGTAATATGTACGCTCGACGGTTTCTTGAGGGAAATTTTTTGTGGGCGTCTGTGACGACCCTATTAAATGGTGTGCGTTGATTCTAGAGACAAACATTGATATTTTCAAGTTCAAACGAGGCACGAATCGGAAAATAGAAATTTTTTGTGTGTGTTATAGTCCATGGATTTTGGATGATATGTGCGCCCGGAAGATTTTTGGCCAATTTTTTTTGTGAGAGTCTGTGTCGACCTATTTAATGACATGCATTGGTTCGGAGGGGAAAACGTTGGTATTTTCAAGTCCAAACGAGACCCAAATCGAGAAATAGAGATTTTCCATATTTCATGTGTTATAGTCTATAAAATTTGTGTGATATGTGCACCGTACAATTTTTTGACCGAATTTTTTTGTGGGAGTCTGTGACAACCTATTAAATGGTGTGCGTTGGTTTGGAGGTGGAAACGTTGGTATTTTCAAGTTCAAATGAGGCACGGAACAAGAAATAAGGATTTTTCTATTTTTTGTGTGTTAGTCCATGAATTTTGAGTGATATTTGTGTCCGATGATTTTTTGACCGAAATTTTTTGTGAGCATCCGCGACAACTTATTCAATGGCACACGTTGGTTCAGAGGATCAAACGTTGGTATTTTCAAATTCAATCGAGGCCAAAATGAGAAAAAGAGAATTTTCGTTTTTTTGCATGTTAGTCCATGAATTTTGAGTGATATGTGTAACCAACAAATTTTTGATGGACATATTTTATACGCATCTGTGACGACCTCTTTAATGAGGTGCGTTTGTTCAAAGGGACAAACATAGATTTTTTTCAAATTTAAACAAGACACAGATCAAAAAATAGTCATACTTTAATGATAAAGGTAAAAAGAGCGGCCATCCAGCTGGGAGTACTTGTAAAATGCCAAAACAAATCAAAGAGCTATACGCGTTTAGCATGACAAACCAGCAAAGCATCTTCACACCACACAAGCATTAAATTGCTATGTGATGGATACAAGATTCACTCAAAATACGCAATGAATAATGCAACACAACAATCAAAGCCGTAAACGGAATTTTCATATACATATCATACACATTTTACAATGATTCCACTCAACAACTAATTTTTCCTTCTCATTTTTTACAAAATCTCTTCGAACAAGAAACCATTAAATTACTCCTAATTAGACTCTAATAACTTTGTTAATAACGACTCTCATTTACTTACAGAGACAAAAAGACACTATATTACATTTTTTTACTTACATAGAGATCCTTTGGAACTTATTTACACTAGGCAAAAGGATCTTTTTCCTTAATTTCTCAGTCGACGAAAATCTTCCTCTATGTACTGTTTTCTCTTAAGCCAAAGTAGGGATGCTGCAATTACGACGATCCCTATCAAGGCAATCGAAACCTTCAACTCTCACTGCCGGATTATGGCCAAAATTCACCCTGCTCACACATCCGCCTTTTCTGGCGGATGATGTTGAGGGGGACGAAGCCAATCCAGAGGGAATTGGTATTGCCCGTGGGGATATTGGGGTGACCTTCTCATCCCCGAATCGGGCATCTTGAATCAATGGGTTAGATACTCTGCTCGGCGGTGACCCACAAAAAAATGGGGGCGACGAGGCTACTTGAGCTGCTGATTGATCCACACTACTACCATCACCCTGTATATATTTTCAAAACCATAAATTAGCAAATAAATCTAGAGAACCTTTTAGGGGGACTATGCATACATTGGCAAAAACTACTTTCTTTTTAGTTATTGGGAGAACCCAAGTACTCTTTCGGATTCATGATACAAACTCTCAAAGATCTTTCTCCTTTGGGAAGATACAGGAGCGAATCAACCTATTGATATTAGAAGACCCATGAATTCTTCCAATGAATCATTTCTGGGTCCAATGGAATTCATAGGTATAGGAACAAGTCCTATCAATAAGAGTATCTTTTTCCGACCATATTCCGATTGTTAATGCGATATATGACGACTGCTACTACAAAGAGTATTACACCCTTGATCATGAAATATTAATTACTTGTTGAACCCTATGAATTGCGTGAAAGTAGGATACTTCATTCCTAATTTTATGCAACACACATATCTATGGCTCGCTACCTCTCTTCCTTTTTACTTGTCCATAATACATCAATTTGAAAAATCTTTATTTTTGAACTCCGTATTCAATTAAATACCATCAAGAACAATACTTTAAACATTATAAGTAGACAAGATGGACCCCAAAAGAAAATTAATCAATCATGATATGTTAATTGCTTGTAAGCCACTCGATGAAAGCAAAACATGAAATTCACATTCTACGGCTAGCACCGACAAGAACATGGTGCCCACACACTTGGGCATAAGCCTTTTTCAATAGGTCCACAAATGCACTCTTTTAAATTTTATTTAATTATTTTTTTGCTTATATAACAAATAAAATGAATTCCACATACCCATCCCCTACTAACCAAAAAAAAAAAAGTTACTGAACAAAAGTGATAAACTAACCTTTGTGAGGATGATATCCAATAAATCAGCTCCAGCTCTTGAATCACAAAAGTCTTGCTGATGGCTGAAAAAGGAGATAAAAACTTGGTCAAAACGGTATAGTTCACAAAGACTGTATGGTGATCGTACAGGCGTGGCTTAGTGTTCAATAAAATAAAATAGATTGAAAACCAAATAAAAATACTAACTGATTTATTTTTCACTTTTCCTAAAACATAGTGAACAAAATTATCCATATCTGCCGCTGGTGAAAATTGACAGCTATGCTACGGAATCAATCACGGGAAAGCTGACCTGAACATGGCGATTAAACAATAAAAGAGAGAAGTTTACCTGACATGCCATCTGAGAGGTCTCGTAGGGCTAATACGTCGAGGTTTTGGGCAAACAACGGCGTCTTTCTTATCGGAAAGGGATGAATAAGAACGCCTCATCTCTTCACAAGAAGCAAAGTTGCTTTGTTGAATAGAACAGTGATTCATTTTTCAAGTTTCTACAAATAAAAGTTTTAATAATATAAACAACGCCTACACCAAAGGTAAATAAATATTATTTTTATGAAAAAATTAGAATTATTTAGTTAAAGAAAAAAAAAAATCCTAGATAGACTTGACAGATCTAAAGATATGCAACAGTGACGTACGGATTAAAAAAAAATAATTTCCTTGAATTATTATGTGGAATTTTATAGATCTGGTCAAACTTAAAAAATAAAAATAAAATAAAAAAATGTAAAGCGGAGATTAGCCGGCGCAGAATTTGATCTTTCCGTTCCCGGAAAAATTAAAAGATAGTAGATCTAAAAAAAATTAAACATAAGATTATACTTAAAATTAGGAGAAATTAAGAGATCGTCGATTTCCAGATTCATATAAATTTGAAGGAGCATAATATAACTCAAAACTAGAAAAAAAAAATCTTAAGGCTGATTTTTAGCTCTCCGTTGAAAAAACATAGAAATCACCGGAAAAAAAAACGTGGATCTGAAAAAACAAAAACAGCTTCAGATCATGTCAAAAATTCATAAAATTTAGCTTATCAGATTTCCAGCCCAACAAAAATTACTGGAAAGTCGAGAAAATCAGATGATTTCTTTGATTTTTTCACAGATCTGTACATAATTTAATACAGCAAAAATTCGAGCTTCAAAAAACGATGGAAAACACAGCATATCGCAGGCCTAACAGTATATACTACTTTTCTATACCTCCATCATAACAAAATTCATACTATACACAAATCAATTTTTCTAAACTAATTTGAGGTTCAACACAAGAACAGAATAAATTTGCAAAATCATAAGAGAAATTTACCTGAGAGAAGTGTAGGAAAAAGTATGGTTAATTTGAAGAGGAGGGTTCAAATAAAGAATAGAGAAGAAATAAAGGGGGGAAATATTAAAGAGAAGAAACGGTCAGTTTAATACAGGAGTAAAGAAGGATAAGAGAGATGGGTTCTATGACTTTTATACATTGCAAAGAGAGAGAAAAATATCAAATCAAATACTATATATTATAATTTTATTCTTATATAGTTTTAAGGAAAGCGAAAAAAATATCTTAAATACAAAACTTATTTTAATATATTTTTTAGAATTTCTTACCATTTGAAAAAATTATAAAATTTCTACTATCTCCTATTCTCGGATATATATTAATCGGATACATCACTTTACAAAGACATACGCAATGTATCAGGACGTTGAGTCATGTATTAGGATATTGAGAGATTTATCTAAAATCGAGACATGATATATCGAAACGTTTTGAGATGTATACGGATTCCACCAAATTTAAGGATTTTTTGTCATTTGAAAAAGAGTAGGAATCGAATGTAATTAATTCTTAACGCTACGAGATTTATGTAAAATTCTCAATTAAATAGAATACTAATATATGTAGAAATTTATTTTATAATTTTAACCCCAGAATACTCACTTGAAGGACACGGATAGTATATAAGTTATAGCGGCTGCGGAATATTTTGTGATTTCAAAATTTAAAAAAAAATACTAGAGTAATACATTTGGTGTTACCTTACTTAGGATTTCGAGAGAATACAACATATGATGATTTTATTTTTATATTTTTAGAAAAGCAAAGAGATTAAGTTTAATTAATTTTTAACTCTAAAAAATAATTTAAAATAATAATAATCATAAAAAAAAGTAAGATAATACGTTACCTTTTTTAAATGTATCATGCTGGCGGTGCCTGCAGCGAGATATCTCCTCGATATTCCCACCCACTTCGAACCATTTCCTTTTTAATTTAAGAAAAAGAATTAGTTTATGATTTTAAATGTGTTCTTAGATTTTTGTGTCCATAAATAATATTTTCTTCATCCCAATTTTTTCAATTTATGTATAGTTTGACTGGACATTTTACGGAATATGGAAAAAAATTATAATTTTTGAAATTACCTTTAAAAAGTAAAACCTTAAGGACTTTTGCCAAAAAAGTGGATCCAACATGAAAAATATTGATAGTATTATTGAATTTTTTTTGAATAAGAAAATGTATTTTTCTTTTGGAGATCGATTTAAATAAATGTGTCACATAAATTAGATAGAAGAAATATTTAATAGTAAATAAAAATTTTAAACCTAAATTTATTTGAAAGATAAAAAATAGAATTATTAAGGAGTTTCGTAAAAACTAAAAATAAATATCACTCAAAATTATAAACCATTTTATGGCCTTATTGCCGCAATAAGCTCCCACATGCTTCTTACCTTAGTCACATTGGTTTAACCATAGATATTCACAACTCGTTATTTTGGTTATTCAACTATTGACAGCTTTAAAAATATCACTCTACTTAATTAATTAAACTTACATACATTCTCGACTTGTTGTATGACATAGCTAGTGATCTTTAAACTATGATAGGGGCATTAAACTCTTAATAAAAAGCTGAAAAAAAAGTTGAAAACATCCCTAGACTTGATAAAAATTTAGAGTGTATTTCACTCATGTTGCAAGACCGAAGGTGTATTAAGTTCAGTTAGTCAAATAAAAAAGTGTTTTTGAAGTTGTCAATGATTTAAGGATGAAACTAATAATTCGCGACGAATTTAGATGTGTTTTCAATAATTCTCCTCTTCTAACACCTTGTTTGGATGGTTGTTACCCATTGTATTGTATTGATAGTTTACATATAATGTTTGCTTTGATTGTTACTTAAATTCTATTGTATCATATCATTTAAATTCATCGTTAGGTAACGTCAAAAAGACTCATTTTATGTAACGATCGATTTGGGGTGATCGTGTCGTTACCTTAATATTTTCTTCTCATTTTTTCTTTATTTATTATTTAATAATTATATTTCATCTTTTATCCTACATTTACATAGTAGCTCTATCACGTACTCTACTTCTCTTGTAGGTTTATCATTTAAATTATGGATACATGACATTATGTAACGACAAAGAATAATAAAATCTATTCAAATACTATATTTATTAAAATAATACAGTATAATACATCATAACATAACACAATACAATACATTATGAAACAATGCATAATAACTATACGTAAAATTAATTGATGTTGACTACTAAATGAACGGCCGGCATTTATCGAAGTGGTGAGAAACTCTGACACGTGTCGCCACATGATTATGAATACCAACCTTCCATACGGATTAGTTAACTGTTGGAAGTTGGAAATGAAGTTAGGAGATTGGACATACGTCGTCGTTTTATCTAAAATATTTGAGCCACAAAGTTTTAATGGAAAAATTGGTACAAATATTCTCTAATTCACTTTTACTTGTTCATTCGTTTATCAAATACTAGTATTCTAAGGGTTGTTTGATAATCGATTTAGAGGGTGAGTCATGTAAATATTAAATTTCCGCATAATATATAGTGTTAGATAACTGATTAGAACGTAAGTTATTCATATATAAAATTTATAGTACAATAATTGATTTGTAATTAAAGGCCACAAAATTAATAAATGTATAAGTTATGAGAGAATTTACATATTATTTTTATGCATAATAGAAAATGAAATACTCTCTCTGTCCCTAATTACTTGTCCACTTTTGAATTGACACACCTATTAAGAAAAATAATTAATGACATAGTGAGTTTATCATTTTACTCCTATTAATTATGAAGTGGATGAATTAAAATTTAAGATTTTCAAAAAATTCTATTTTTTTCAAAGTAATTAATTAAGGGTATAATAGGTAAAAAAAAATTGTTCTTTCTTGATTTGTCAAAATTGACAAGTAATTAGGGATAACTATAAAAGGAAAAGTGGACAAGTAATTAGGGATAACTATAAAAGGAAAAGTGGACAAGTAATTAGAGACCGAGGGAGTAACTAATACAAGAAGAACTAGATCTTGTATATCTAATAATAATATCAGAATATAATAATAAATATATTTTCTCATAATTAGTATCTGTGTAACTCTAATCAGCTAGCAAATAACATATTAATTTTTACTCGTCAATTAGATTTTTCTTTGAGAAAATTAATTCCAAACAATTACTCCCTCCGTCCCTTTTTATATATCACATTTTTACTTTGTACTTGCATTAAGAAATTATGTAACTTTACTCTTCTACCCTTATTTAATGTTTTCTTAAATCAACTTTATAATAAATGATGAATACATTTTTAAGATTAATTAACTACTTTATCAAAGGTATAATAGGCAAAATATGATAATTTATGCATAAATTTTATAAAATGACAAATATTGTGGTCCAGCTATTTATAGAAAAAGATGACATATAAAAAGGTACGGAGGAAGTAATTACTTTCATAATTTCATAAATCATGGAAATATGATTTAAAACATCATTGAATACAACTGTCTTCAATATGAAAATTGGAGTCCCAATGAATATTTATACTCCATTATGTAAAAATAATAATATTAACTACGAAATCAATCAAATGATATTTTTTCTTTCCCAAGAACAATCAAAGGATCGAATGTAATTTTTTTTCATTTTAATTGAGAAGGAATAAATTTTGATTCTTTTAAACTTGACGAATTTTATTTACTAATATATTTGAATTTTTACGTTATCTAATTACCTTTAGAACAAAAAAAAATATCATTTTTTACGTTATCTAATTACCTTTAGAACAAAAAAAAATCACTATCTTTAAACCCCCTCTCCCCCTTAATTTTAATAATAAATTTCACTATATTTAAGAAAAAACATTTGGTGTTCAATACCCCTATAAATTTTGACTTATCTAAATTTACGCAGCGTAAGATCTCATTCGGAGGGAAGGGGAGGAAAGTGCTTTCCCAAAAAACTTTTTATATCGAGGGCTCAAATTTAAGATATTTCATTAATAAATAAAAATTAATCTACTATACCAAATTCTTTAATGGTGACTCTATAAAATGTTGTATACATTTTAAATTTTAATTTTATCTCAACAACAATAACATATCAGTGAAATTCCACAAAATGCATGAAACTCAAGTAAAAAAAAAAGAAAATAATGGAAGAAAACATAGTAATGAACGGTCGATAAGAAAAACAGTGTAAAGTCTATAAGAGAAAAACAATAACAACATCAAAATAATGTGATAATCCAAATACACTAAACAACATACGACAAGTACTACATGATACTACTAGTTTTACAAATTATACGACAAACACTAGACCTACGTAAGACATGCAAGACAACACTCTATCCCTACTAACATTCTATCCTAATACACGACTTTCACTCCTTTCTACTTAAAATCATATCCTCGGTAATATAAAAATGCGTCATTTTCTATCTAATCACCTCTGCTGCTCCGTCCATTACTTTTTCATCCTACTCTTACCCCTCGACGTTTCCCTACAACTAGCCTCTCATACTTCTTCTATATATGTTCAAACTATTTCAATCTTACTTCCTTCTTATCTTATTCATCGCAGAGGCTACTCTCATCTTCTATCGAGTAACCTCATTTATAATCTTATAAGTAGTAAAAGTTTAAAAAGTAATATGGAGTAAAATTTCAAGAAAAGAAAAGGCAAAAAAAAGAATCACGTGTAGAGGCACAGAAAGTTATTAAAGAGCCACAAGTGGTAAAGCAGAAGCTTCAGCATGTTCGACGCTGCACGCTACTGCTCTTTAGCCACGTTTCCACTTCCCCAAACATAATTTTTATCATATTTAAAATTCGAATTCGAAATCTCTAACTAAAAGTAAAATGATTTCACTATAGCACCCTAACTAATACTTCCCCCTCTTCTTTTTATATGTCATTTTTATTATAAATAGTTAGTCTATAATATTTGTCATTTCATAAAATTAATGCATATATGACAATATTTTTCCTATTATATCCTAAATAGTTAATTAGTCTTGAAAATAAATATTTGACCAATCTAGAAAAATTAATGAGTAATTAATGTTCATTGTAATTACTTCATACACTGATTAATTACTTTTACCATTGCATTACTCTATAAAATCTGATTTTGAAAAAGAAATTTCAACAGACAAATTAAAAATAAAAGATGAATTATTAATCATTTATTGAAAAATTGACTTTATAAATACATTAAATAAGAATAAAATGATAAATTTACTTAATTTATTAATGCAGTGAAATCTATAAAAATGACAAATAAAAAATGAAGTATTAGTAGAATACTGCCTTTTAGTTTGAAAATCTCACCTCACGTAATTAAAATAATTTTTTGTTATTTGTTTTTTTTTTTTTTAAATAATTATTATTTGATTTTTTTTTACTTGTTACTTTCAACATATCAAGAAAAAATAATTATTTTTTAAAAATATTTTGTATTTAGCATTAATTATTTATTCTCCAAATTATTTTTCAAGATTTGATAATTAATATCAATTAATATGAATATTATAGTAAAATACTTATATCAATCATTATTTTTAAAAGACATGAAAAGTTCAAAAAAAATAAAAAAAAAATGAAAAGAGGAAGTAATTGTCAATTTACAAACTCATTAAAGGGTTAACTAAACGGCATAAAACCTAACAAAACAACATATCACAATAGGGGACTTCAAACAAAACAACAACAAAAAAAGAGGCTCAAAACTTTTAATAATATCAAGTACATTTTAATTTGAATTATTTAATGAATGTGAGTTGCATTTCACAAACATATAAAGTACATTAAAAAAATTAATTTGAATTATTTAATTAAGAATATACTTTGTACATTTTTTGTCAACTTTATTAAACACCAAAAGTCAAAATATCTCACGCAAGAAATATGGAACTAATATTATCTTAAAATAAATCACAAGAAAAATATTAGATTTGGATATAGAACTCACTCGTACTTATTATTTCCATCAAACCAATTAATATACATTGCGTGTATAAATTTTTATTAGTTAACGGTATATATAGTTAATTTATATTTATTGTAACCTTAATCAATTTAATTTTAATATAAATATCGAATATAAATAATTATTTTATTTTGATGCATGTATCCTTAAAAATGTGAGAATTGTAGCCCAACAGAGACAGCTATAATGGATTTTATTGGGATCAAATCATTGAGAGATTTGTGGGGTTGCCCATAAACCCCATGTAACATGTAATGCAGCCTATTACTGTACATATGGTGGCACAAGAGACCATGAAATGAACTAAAAAAAAAAAAACGAAAATACATCGAAAACTCTTTAAATTTATCGATATTTATTTAGATATTCGAGTTATGATATGTTTGAGTTGAGCACTTGACTAATAGAGTACATATACATAATAAAGTATTCTTGGTAGGCATTCCCAACTAAAATTTTAGAAAAGTTTATGTGTGTGTTATCAAGAGTTCATTCCGTAAATAAATTAACGAGGGTGGATTAGCCTCGATTGGAACAATGAGGACGAAGTTAATGTGTATAATTAAAGAACATGACATATTTTGAATAGTTAACTTATCTATGTAATGAGAGTTTGAAAACATCGTGCACAAAAACTTTTCCAAGAATCGAATCGAAAGTATATAAAGAAACATGATTATCTTTCCAACCAAACTTCTCGAAACAAATTAGAATTAGTCGAACATCACACTAAAAAATTAATAATATACCTAGTCACTATTTCTATGCAAATTGGATTTTGCAGTTATCTCCTAACACTGCATACTTTTAACCTTTCAGACTATGGGTAGCAAGTAATCATTTGGTGCTCCTTGATTGTCACATATCACTCTACATTATTGATATTAATAATGTAGAGTTTAATTATACCTGTATTAACAACATAAAAATTAGTTCTCCATATATTAGTAATGTAAAATATAGTTATTTATATATTAATTATTTCTTCTACTTTTCATAAAATAATACAAAAACTTCTCATAACTAAATACATATCGTAATTATGGAGGAAAAAAACATGAATCTCTAACATTGAACACTACAACAAAAACAACTTTTAGAGGCAACAAATATACATATTAATAATGAGTGCTAAAGTTTTTACTGGCATTAGTTAATTTCTATTGGATTCAATGTCGCTATAGGCTTTAGGGACATTTATAAAGAATGTTAATTACCGTTAAAAATACATATTTAACTACAATTAAGTTATTGTCATTAATTAATTGCTGATAAAATCATTTCTGATGTAGTGAAATTAGCAATTATTTATTGAAAAGAATATATATAAAATCATTTGTAACAATAAGGCTATATGTGAATCACTTTTATAATAATAAATATATTAACTCTAATTCGCAAAGCCCAATGTGAGTTTTTCTAGTTGGATTTGCTCCCCCGACGTCTCAATGAGAATGGATAAGAAAGTTAAGCCCCTTTACTTTTTATGAAAGAAGGACCCTTCTATATTGCTGATTTGGTTAGGTGAGTGACATGCTATAACATATATAGTGATCATCACATGCTTTGCCTAATGCCTAATTTCTTTAACAAGGCAAATAAGGTAAGACTCCTTTCCCTTTCCCTTCTTGTAGGGTTCAAAAATAGTCATTTTTTTATTTTAAAAAAAAATTCTCACTAGGTTAGTTGAGATGTTCCATGTTTAGCCAATACAAAAGTCTCTCTCTAAAAAATCTTTAGGTTGGCATGACTATAATCTCCTACCTCCTAGTAAAAAATTCTCCAAAAGTTGAAAATAAAATTCTCACTTAATAGCACAATAAATAAATAAATAAATCTAAAATAATTGGAAAAATAGCTTAGCATTTCCTTCTCTTCTTTTTGGCAGTAACAATAATGGATTATTTGATTCGGAAACAAGTTATTTCAGGATTAATCATCTTAGGATTGTTATTTCACTCTCAGTGTGGAAAGAAAATAACATTACAACTTCGGAATATACTAATATCGTGATAAGTTATCCTGCAATTTTGTCCCAACCAAACATGGAATAAACTCATTCTAAAATTAATCTCAAAATTAATTATCTCTTATCCTTCATGCGAAACGAGCCTAAGGGCTACTTTCAAAACAAAATTACCTCGCAATCCTCAAGGTTAGAATGAGCATGAAGATTTTTAAGTCAAGAACCATCATAATTGTGTTGGATGGGTAAAATCTATTCACTTTTTAATCAGAGGTCGTACGTTCATATTTAGAATATTTTTTTTCACTAGAAACACTTTCCTCTTTAATAGATCTTATATAACACAATTTTAAATTAATCAAGACATCAAAACGAACACCAATAGGAAAAAGAAGTCAACAAATCTATTACTACTTTTGATGCATATGTACAAACACATACTCCCTCCATCCCATAATAACTGATCACTTTCTATTTTACACGGCACTTAAGAAATCATAAATAAAATGATTAATTAATTTGACTAATTTACCCTTTATCCCTATTGATGGATATCAAAATAATTTATGATGACATAGGACATACAAAAGTACTCCAAAGTGGGTGAGGACAAGATCAGTACAAAGGAGTAATTAAGTATTTAATGAACTCTTTGAAATGATAAATTCTAGGAACTTTAATTTAGTTTAAGCTTCCAAAGAGAAATTATGGAACATTAAGCATGATAATGATATTAATTATACGGGTAAAATGAGAAATATTTAATCAATTTTATCTTCATTTAGTAAGTGATCAAGTAATTTGGGACAAGTATTTTTAGAAAGGTGATCAGTTAATATGGGACAGAGGGAGTATAATATCGTATTCCCCTATTTCAAAATAATTGAATTGTTGGGGTGTTTCACACCCTTTAAGAAAAGAAGATTAAGACATAAATTAGACATTACTTTTCATTTTTACCCTTATTAATTATTGTCAAATTAATCTTTAGAATAACTAAACATTAATCATAATTATAACTAATTTCAATATTAAACAATTCAATAATGTCTTGAACTCATCACATAGGAAATAGTTCAAAGCAATTAAAGTTTCTTGAACTCGTCACATAGAAAATTCAAATAAAGAGTAAAAATAGAAGAATATTCTAAAAATAGTCTTGAAGATTAAGCAATTAAGTTAATTCAAAATATAAAAAATGTCTCAACAATTCAATTATTTTTGAAATGGAAGAAGTATATACTTTGAGAATCAACAGATAAAGTAGAAAAGTATGTGTAACACACTTTTCCATTAAGCTCACCTTTACTTCAGTTGTTCCTTGATGCTCTATTATTTTCTTTCTGCATTTAGATACATGACTTCATCTTTTGTCAAAGGGGAAGAAAAAGAAATCCCCTTTCCCATTTCAATATTCATCTTTTGTTAAAAGACAAAAAAATATTGAAAACACCCTTAACGTGGCGCAAAATTATTAGTTTTGTCCTCGAATAATTTACAGCCTCAAAAACGCTTTTTTACTTGACTAATTAAACTTAAATACAACTCTAGCTACATGGGTGAAATCCATCTCTAAATTTTCGTCAAGTTTAGGGGTGTTTTCAACACTTTTCTCGACTTTTTTTTTAAGAGTTCCACACTTCTACGAGAGTTTGAAACCACTTGCCCATGAAAGATCAGGAGTGTATTTAAATTTAGTTAGTCAAGTAGAGTGGTGTTTTTAAGGCTATGTTCTGGGACAAAACTAATAATTCACGTCAAATTTAAGGGTGTTTTCAATAGTACTTCTCTCTTTGTTAAAAAGATTTAAACTTTATAAATTCTAAATTCTAGCACAACGATATCAAGTATTAGTGACTGAGTTCTAAATTTATTTTTTATACATATTGAATGTATTTTTTAATACAAATACAAAATTTGAACTAAAGCTATAATAAATTCAATGAAACTTGTATATATGTCGGTTTCTAGCTCCGTGCCTCCATCCCTCGCTCTAAGACTGACACGTGTTCCTCTTAGAGAGGTTGCATCAATTGGTAACCTAAGTAAATATGATGAGTATCAAGACAATAGAAAATGAAAGATGTGAAAGTTACATAAGACTAATTCTGTCTTGACTAAAAGTTAATCTATTGTCTTCTGAATGTTTGAAAGGTTACAATTTTCTCAATACTTACAATTTGGACCACGTCCAAATTTGAATAAATCAACAAATTGTCATAAGAGTCCAAAGGGGTGGGGGTGGGGGGTGGGGGAATAAATAAAATGCAAAAGGAATTATATTTTTTGGAATAATATATAGTAGAATAAAAAATAATACAAAATTGTTGGAATTTTTGCTTTACAATTCTTTTCTAAAGTGACAACAGCATCTAGTTTTGTGGCCAACATAAGTTTTGGCGAAATATTCCACCTCGCGTGAAGTTCTAAAGAAATCTGTATGTCAGCTTCTAGCTCCGTCTCTTTTTATCTTTTTTTGACCTCAAAATTATCATAGTTCATCGTTTAATCAATCTTTAGTAGAAAACTAAAGGAAGGGAGATGGTTTTGAGCTCAATGCTTTTCAACTTTATGGTTAGTGATCAGTGATCACTATTGACCACTAAATCAAACACTTATTTTTTTGGTTAAACGTACTTAATTTGTCTCTATTGATTATTGATGTGCGAAAAATTACATATTGAGTTTCGCATATCGAATTTTGTACATGATCATTGAGAAGAGACTACTAAAGTTGTCCAAACAAAATATACAATGACATCAAGGCTGATTTGGCTCTTTTGATCCTAAAGGAAGGAAGGTTCCATCTAAACATGCATGTTGATAAGTCCTCTTACTTGATTGGGACATGAAAAATTATGGCAAATAAGATAAGATATCAAGTTGGAAATGATTTTGTGACAAGCTCTAAACCAAGCATTTGTTTGTTAATTGGGACATGACAAATTATAAGATATCAAGTTGGAAATGATTGCAAATTCCATCACATGTCCTTGAGCCCTACCATGAGAGAACAAAATAAAGAGTTGGTAATAGAGATGATTTGCTACATTTAATTCAGAATTTGAGAAAGATAATTATGTGCGGTCAAACATACATATTTTTAGCCACTCAAACTATGATATGGTTTGATTGAGCATTTGATAAAGTGATCTTATTAGATACTTTCGAGTCGAATTTTAGAAAAGTTTATACGCGTGTTCTCAAGCGTCTATTAGACACATAATTGGAACATGCTGAACTTTTACAGCCATTACTAGAGGGCATATTTTGATTCAAAACTACAAGAATGAAGAGAGCTAAGGTTAATACTTAAGCATGAAACTCAGAATTGTTACTCACTTCATATTTTACAAACATTATTGTACTTCAAAGCTGGTCACTTACTAATAAGAAAGCCACCAGCATTATATGTAAACTAAATGTGTGCCTTTTTCTTCATAACAGTGTCTCGTCGACATAAGCTGCCACGACGATAAAGTTAGGATCCTGTTGCTCTCTCTCACACACACATAAGAAAAGAGGCATCAGACAGATCAAATTTCGAAAAATAACAACTTAACTAACTCTTGCCTTCCTCTATCTTTGAAGTACTGAACTTGACATTAACCAAATCTGCAGCAAGTCGTGCAGCAGTAGATGCACGCTCTGCAGCAGAAATAGCAGCACGAGCTCGCTCCAATACATCTGATGTTTCTGGTCTTGTATACTTTTTTATATCGACTGTATCAGCCAAAGTGCTGTCGCTAAGTGATGGTTTATCTATATTGGCAGGCCATAGAGGTGCTTTAGTAACAGAGGTTGGAGAATCAAGACTTTTAGCTCCTCGATTGCCATTTGGAGACGTCACAGGATTTTCAGAAGTTGGTGGATGACCACGAGTGTTTGGTTGTACAGATGACCGAACAGGTGCAGCAATTTGCTTTGGTCCATTCTACATCATGAATTATAGTGGCAGTAAAACAAAGTCAGATCAAGAAACAAAAAACCACTTAAAAGTCCAATAGACGCAGGGATTATACTAGCATTGACTGAATCAATAATGTCCCAACACGTTATAAAATATAGCGGAAATGATCATTGTGAATGTCCGAAGTGTCAGTTCATACAAATCTAAAGAACTTGATCCTTACAGACATAAGCTTTCAACTGTGTTAGCATAAGAACCAATTACAAAACTTTAAACTCCTCCTCCATTTGCAAAACATGCGTGTATATTTCAGGGAAAACTAGGTCTCAGCCCCATGTCATAGCATAACCGCGAAATTTGTCATTTTTAAGTTTGTGCATAATAAAGGTTAGCCTTTCATTAACATAGCACACAAGAAAGTGCAAATACCAATCTTCACAAGAAAATAGAGATGGACCAGGAACCATACTCCTAATTCAGACATTTTCAAGCTTCTGGAGGACTAAACATTCAAGACATACTAGAAGATTTAACAAAGGAAAGTACCAGAAGGTCCTCTGGCTTTTTACTCAATTCTGCTTCTGTGTAAGAAGAATCCCATTCCACGCTGTACTCTTTTGCAATTTCCTTCAATACATTGAGCCTTACTGCAGCTGATGGAGCACCGACTGAAAGTTTCTCTACAATCTGCATATTCATATAAATAACCTCAGCTTAATATAGTCAACCCTGCGAGAATATCATTACCACAATGAAGAAGACGAGAGCGTAACTGCACGGTTAACACTTGTATCAGGCCGAAGCTCAGATGCTGCGGCTATGAATTCCTTTCCGTATTTAGCTGCAAATAGATTCCTGACATGCAATAAATCTGGCAAATCTGAACATCTTGGAGCTGCAAAGATTATACTTGCAACAGCTTCCCGCAATTCCGAGGGGCATTCTCTGATACACCAAAGAGATATTAACAAGATTTCATCACGTAGAGCTTTTAGATTAGAGAAACGAATAAGACAAGCTATAGTGTCCACTAGACAAATGCAGTAAATAAACCATTTGGGAGTGAGTTTGTTGAAATGCGTAATGATCTTAGGCGTATTTTATACCCAAGTGCCGCATTATGCTCATGTTTAAGCTTAAGTTCCGAGAATCAACTCACGTATATCCTTGCGTTTTGTGCATAATTGATGTGGGTAAGCTAATACATGAGATTAGACATGTTTTAGGTTAAAATGCAGCA
>JAJONR010007743.1:0-22650 GCA_029582245.1 Solanum etuberosum
CTTCAAATTTAAACAAAAAAAAAAAAACTCTACATAATAAGAACGTTTTTTTTTTTTTTTGTAATTTCTTTTAAATCTATTCCTTTCACATGTCAAACAACATGCTTCATCCCTGTGATGTTGTATCATCTTTCGATGCAAAACAATAATTTCTTTATAAAAAATATGGAATAAAATCTAGCCTAAAAAGTTATAGCATAAATTTTAATTAAAAGAAATAATTTTGAGGAGCTAAAATGTCCTCTTAGGAAAAGAAAATTAGCTAGTCAACAACTTCCAGCTCTTGTTCTTTTGCATGCATGGCAAATGCCAATTAATTAGTGACGTATGTTATGAGCAACTTGCCCACTTATTGAAGAAAAAATCGACAAAATGAATTGTTTTATTTAAGCACCTTTAATTAATAACGTAATTACTAATTAGTAATTAATTTGGATTTGATTAGGAAGATTGTACGGTCCCTTTGCTTAGAGCTACAAATTGTTATGTGATCTACTGTGGTTTTAACTATAGTGAGGACTAAATTTTGATGGTCGAAATGTAGTAATAATAGAGAGTACTAAAAGTAGCGGTGAAAGTCAAAAGTTTCTTTAAGATATTCATATGTTTATCATAAATTTCAACCTTAAGAATTAGTGATCGATAAATATCATAGCTAAAAATCAAAATTTATTGCTAATTCTATTTAGTGATGAATTATCATAAACACATGCATGCTACAAGTTTCGAGTTCTGAAAATAAATTGTCTATGATAAAAAATCTTTATCCCCAAAATGAAATTCCCCGATGCAATTCAAATTACATGGGACATCATTATAAATATCGCAAAGCTAGGTGAGAAACTCAAAAATATGTGAATATCATCTTTACTACTATATATTAATTATATAGAATCAATAATAGTAGTAATTATTGACTTGTTGTAGGTACTATTATTGGCAAGAATTTTTTTCTTTTCTCATCTCCAAAACCAAAAGCTTAAGCTTAGGAGAAAACGGGGAGTTATTTTGTTCTCTAATCCACTAAAGTAAATCTATTAATTATGAGATGCAATTAATTAAGCTTCAGAATAGATACTACAATACTTAATCACTATTTGATCAATAATCACCAGAAATTAATTTAGCAGAATAAAATGACTTTAATTTCCATGTTCCCTTTCTCTTTTTCGAATGAGATTTTATCTTTTCATTATATATAAATAAAATCTACCAAAAATTTATGTGGAGTTTGACTCCACTTTAGTATCTTTCTCAAATCATGTTCTTAAACGAAGCAACATGTATTCACTAAAAAGAATAATTAAGATTGGATTATATCTCCTATTATTATTTTCTAATAGTACTTTACTTTATATGCAAAAAATAAAGTAAATTAAGATAAATGTGCATCTTAATTAAAAACGTGAATAAGTTTTAGCCAGCCACGAGTAATGACAGCACTTATATTCACGCGAAAAGAATATTAGTACCAAATATTGCTAAAGATATAATATAATAAAATAAATAAAAGTATAACTTTTGATTACTAAAATTTTTCATTATTGACAAAACTATACAACTGAACATGTAGAAAAGGGAGCAAGCAGAGGTTTGAGTACAAGTTTGCTCAATAATATTATATTTTAACGCCTCATGTTTTTTCCCTTCACAACATTTAGTGATTTCCAATACTACACTCATCTTCTTTGTAATATTAATTTAACTTAATTAATATTAATTCAAAATAATTACAATATGATCAATTTGTCCTTTCTAATGTTATACTTTCTAAACTAAAATAAATATGGAAAATTGTATGAAATAGCAAACTATTAATTCAAATTAAATGTTATAGCCATAGTTTCTTTTATTTGTAATTCGCAGCAAACATTTCATGTTTTTTGTCATCCCATTTGTATACCGAAATATACAAATGCAGGACCCATTTGTATACCGAAATATACAAATAGACCTAAATATACAAATGCAAGACCCATTTGTATACCGAAATATACAAATGCAGGACCCATTTGTATACCAAAATATACAAATAGACCCAAATACATATTTTTTATGTATATGTATACCGAAATATACAGATTAATAGTCATAGCAAACATAAAGTTTGCTATGGAGCGCAATTACACAAACTATAGCTATAGCATATAAATATGATTTTTATTGTTTGCTATATGTAAAAGTTGCTCAATAAATATTTTGGGTTTAACCCGCAAGTAATTATTTAAATCCAACAGTTATATATTTAATGTTGAGGTAAAATATGGAAACAAATTATTGTCTTTTCTTCATATATCAAAAATGACAAGTAAAAATGAAAATTTATTTTAGGAATAAATGGCAAATAAAAGTGAACCGATGAAAGTATATCTTTATAGAATAAATTTTAGGTTTAGCAAACATAAAAATCATATTTGTATGCTATAACTAGAGTTTGTATAATTGCGCTCCATAACAAACTTTATGTTTGCTATGGAGCATCAGATTTGTATAAATCGCTGGCAGCCTCTCATTTGTATAAATCGTTGGCAGCCTCTCATTTGTATAAATCGTTGGCAGCCTCTCATTTGTATAAATTGTTGGCAGCCTCTCGTTTATATAAATAGCTGGCAGCCTCTCAATTCAATTTTATGTGTTTGTATATCTGCATAAAATTTGAATTTGTATACAATTGAATCAAAATAAAACATTTTTATATCAAATCTCTCTTTCTCTCGCTTTATACAACACAAATTATACATTGTAATTTGTATAAACTGTGTTTGTGTAAAACGAGAAAGAGAGAAAGGCAAAAGAGAACTGAGCAGGGAAAAATCTGTATTTGTATAATTATAAGTGTATAGGACGAAAATATATGTATTTGTATTTGTATATACAATTTTCTCTCGCTTTATACAAACACAAACGCATTTTATACATTTGTGTTTGTACAAAGTGAGAGAGGCGAGGGAGAGACTGGCGAGCGAGAAATCTGGGGAGAGAGGCGAATGACAACTGTTTGCTACGGGTTACAATTAAATCAAACTGTGGTTATAACATTTAATTTGAATTAATAATTTGCTATTTTATACAATTTTCCTATCTTTATAAGACTTTCGATACAAATCAATATCTCGTTATCTCTTTTGTCTGCTACTATAAAAACTGAACGATGCTTTCATTCTCTCTTTGCCTATTAGGGAAATAGCCCCTCCGTCCCATATTAATTATTCTTTTTAATTTTTACATGTGTTTTAAGAAATCATAAATAAGAAAAATAATTTTACTAATGACCTATTAAGAAACTTTTTGAAACTTTATAAACTTATTTATACTTTTTTTTTAAAAAAAGAATCAATTGTAAGAATAAAGATGAAAAATATTTAATTAATTATCAAATGAATAATTTAAGACACTTATTTATAGTAAAATGGACAACTAAAACGCAATGATCGCCGAAATTTGTTTGGATGGAGTTATGATATCAAAGCTCTCAATGATTTCATTTTTTTATTTTTTATTTTTTATGATTTCATTTCTAAAAATCAATTTTCACTGTTGTTTGTAGAGAAGTTGAAATTAATTGCAACACACCAGATTTTCCCATGGATTTGGAAGAACCTAGCTACTCTAAAAAGAATTTTGAACTTTTGAAAAGATTACACCAAACAAACGTACCAATTAGATTTTCTTTCTCTGTAATTAATTTAAAAAGTTTAGTATACGGAATTAAGGACAATTCGGTCAAATTACTACTCATTTATATTAATGATAAATAATTTAAAATAACTATATTTAAAAAATCAAAATAAAGAAATAACATGATAGCACAAATCACAAAACATGTTGGTGTTATAAATACTACTTCTTCCGTCTCAAAATATTTGTCACATCATTTTATTTCTCGAGAGTCAATTCACATGAATTTTGATCAATATTTAAATATATATTTTTTTAATCATATTGATATCATGAGAAAAATTGCAACTTATAATACTTTTGATATTGTTTATGAATACCTAATTTTAAATTTTAAAATATTAAATTAGTGGCTCGCAAATGGCGAAATCTGACAACTGTTCTAGAACGAAGGGAATATTATAAGAATACTGTGACATGTTTACAATTTAGAACTCAATCGACTTTTTTTTTTCCCACTTATAAGTTATAAACCCATATAAACATGAATATTAACTTATGCTTCACCTATTTATTTTGAAACAATTAAAGTTGCAAGAAAAATAAGAGGAGACGTTAACGGAACCAAAATTGTTAGTGATTGTACACGGAGATTATGAGCAACTTTATTTTCCATGAGTAATCAACATTAATAATATACAATTCTAAAATAATAATATTAATATTTTATTTCTACATCATGGCAATCCCTATTATAGATTTAATTCTATGTGACGTTGTTGTACGATTTTAATTAAAATGATTAAGCATGGATATTGCGTTAAACTAACGGAATGCTAAACTTGGTGAAAATGGACTAAATAAGAGAATGCGTGATGGAAAAAAAATTAACCCTCTTTTGCCACATTCCAAAGCTCAAATGTTATTGGACGCATACAAAAATATGAATTTATGTTATGTTTTATTCAATTCTATTTTTCTTTTATATTTTTAATGTGAGATTTTTCTAATAGGTTATGTATATCTTTTCTTTAAAAGTTAATTACCCGCCTAAAAACTTATCGTCTTATTATGTGTATCAACTTAATAAATGTTTGACATGTGTTATATATATAAATTGTTATTCAATCTGTATTTCAAAGAACAAAAAGACAGTAATAAAAAATAAATTGAATTGGATAAACATTGAGCCCTACTGAATAACAATGTGTCTTTAAGAATATCATTCCCCTACATCCTCATCAGATAGAATGATTTATTCACCAATCTAGTTGTACCAAATTAAAAACTCGGGTGAATAACGAATCACTCGACAATAGTAAAACACACCATAATTATTTTCTAAAGTGCAAGAAAAAGAAGAACAGAAAAAAAAAGTTGTATATATCAAAAATGAGAAAATACCATTTTATTTATAGTCAACAAAAAGTAGTATGACCATATGTTTATTGTGTCTTATCGGAAAAATCAAAACCCTTAAAAAAAAAGTCATAACTCGTTAGACAAATCACAACTCATCGTAAAAAAGTCACAACTCATTCAATGTTAAGAGATGCTATTCAAATTGCTTCTTTCTCTTCGTGTCTTTTGGAAAAGAAAAAAAAAAGCATTTCATTTCTCATTCTTACTTTTTTAATCAGACAAAAATATTATCTCGATTTAATTAAGTTGTGTATTTTTATGTAGATTTAATATTATTATACTATTAAATCATGCTAAATTAACACGGTCACCCACTTGAGTAACTTTTTCCTCTGTTTTTTTCGAGTGACATATGAAAACGCAGACAGAGATTCCATTCTCTCCGGTGTTTTCACTATTATAAATAAGAGAAACAGATTGGCATAACGTATACTTTGCTCTTCTTATAATTAGCTCATAATTACTGTTTAAGAGCCATTCTTAAATATCTTCTTTTTCAGATTATTATTTTTTGTATATATTGCATTTGCATGGCCACTAATTTACATAAGCGTGGACTGGTAAGCTTGGGGAAACTATTTGTGAACCAGATAACTTATTCAACTTCTCGAAATTCTGCCAACTCATCATCTACTGGCCTCTCTGCCAGGTATACTTTGAACTTTGCGGAGCCAGAATTTTGAATTTATGAATTATGAATTCTCATAAACGTCAACTTGCAGGATTTTGGATTAATACTTATTTATACGTATAAAGTGAATTTCTTTACACAAGTATAAAATTTTAACTCTAGCTCCGCCCTTGATCAGTTTGAGTTAATTACTTCCAATTTGTTTTTGTTTTTTTAAAATAAATCAAATTAAGCATTCTAATCTTGGATTAATTAAATGGTTTACTTAATTGATGTATGTGATGTGCAGGAGGGCGGTGCACACGTCAGTGTATGACAAGAATCCAGAGGAATATGTGTCATCGTGGGTACCTGATGAAATAATCGAGGTAGAATCAGACAAGTACAAGTACTGGACTCCTCATCCCCAAACCGGGGTATTTGGGCCAGCTACTGATCACATTATGAAATACGGTGAATATGGTTCTCAATTCTCCACTGTAGATTCTGTGTTGGAACAAAAGACATTTTTTCGCGATCTTGAGGATCTGGAGAAGCCTAGTTATCCTTAAGTTTCACAAAATACTACTAGTAGGGAAGGTGAAAGAGGTGTTTCGTTTGTTGTATTCTATGAATATGTGATATGTTTAGTTAAATAATGGAAGTACAATATGGAGTATGTATAGAATAAAACTAGCCACTCTATGTGGGCTGCTTTTAAATGATCATATATATGGTGCAATACATACGATCAAATTTCTCTACAACATCTTCGTTTGTCAAAAAAAAAAGTTTGATTGATATACAAAAATATTGTTAAAGAGAATATGTAATAGAACATAAGATTAAAAGTTGGTTCAGAAACAACTCGACTGTTATAATGAAATATTGTTATAAATGATGACTGTTATAGAGAGATAACAACAATTTGGATTCTAAATTAGAGAGATGAGCATCTAATATCTTAAGCCATGTTGCCTGATGTAATATCATTTTCCTGACAAAAGAGAAAAAATAAAATCCTCTGGGAACATCAAACAAATTGGAGTGACATAGAATAGATTAACATGGTAACTATAAATAATCAAGAGAGAAAAAGATGGAGGGGGAGCGCATTTGCAATTTCATTGCTGTGTAGGAATACAATTGCAAATGCAGTCAATCGTGTTTTAAAAATATTTGCATTCACCAACCAAACAACTTAACACATTATTTTCTAGGAAATAAATAACTTCCTTCGTACCAAACACACTTAAAAAAACCACAAACATGAAACATTTCTAATCAAACAAGTGCATTTTTAGCTGATTGGTTCAGTTGGAATTCTTGTATTTCCTTGATTAAAAGCATGACATTGAGGTGAGAAGATCCACCATCTTCTACAGCTCTTTTTGCAAATTTCTCCAAGCTCCCTAGCTCTTTTTCTAATCTTGTTTCCTTCTTTCTCCTTGTCCATCACCTTTTTAATGGCATCCGTTACTACGTTGTTGCTCACTTGGACTCCAAACTTCTCTTCTTCCCCCAAATGCACAATTGCCTGAGATCCAACACCCGCGGCTATCTTCAATACATGTACTAATAACTTCTCATTAAGAAACTGCTCCGCGAATAAAGGCCATGTGATCAAAGGTACAGCAGCACTAATCCCTTCAACAGTTGAATTCCAACCACAATGAGTCAAGAACCCACCAACTGCAGGGTGTGATAGAATTAGTACTTGTGGTGACCAGCCGCGTATCAAAAGCCCTCTTTCTTTTGTTCTTTCCTCAAATCCATTTTTCGATAGCCAGTCCTCAATTGCTGTTTGTCCTTCCCCTGTTTTTATGACTAAAATGAATGGATAACCTGATGCTTCCAGACCTAAAGCCAGCTCCACAAATTGTACTACTGTAATACGACCGAGGCTCCCAAAACATGCATACACAACAGTCTCTGGGCTCCCAAGAATCAAGTCATTTCTTCAAACTGTCCTCTTTGTCAAATGATCCCTTATTCCCTCTCTGAACTTTATCAATATTGTCATTGTTACAAAGAGATAAAGGTCCAATGCACCAAACTCTACCATCTTTAAGTCTTCGGAATTTGTCTACATACCTTTGTTCCAACTCCTCGAAAGTATTGATCACAACCCCATATGCTCTTTTTTCAGCTGCTCTTATTTTGTCACGAATATCTTGTATGAAAACTGCTCCTGCTGGATTGAAATGTGGAGGCAGCTGAGCTTTAGTGACTTCAATTCTATCTGGCAAATCAGGTATGACAAAAGTCCCTGATTCAGGAATTTTGTTTTGATCCTTCAAAATGTACAACTTATGCTTACACATTTGGTTGAAGCAACTCATTCCATCAAAAACAATTCTTGGAATCTGAAACTTATCAGCTGTATCAGCTGTCCAAGCAACATATGCATCAGAAATAATGCAACTCGGTTTAGGCTTCATCTCTTCAAGCAATTTTTCAGCCTGTTCTTGCAGCATATCGATTGCAGCAAAGAACTGTCTTCGATAGTTCAGACCAGGCACATCATTATGGTTTTCACACCCCTCTGGCAGTCCTGCTTCCTTACCTTTAAACTCGAGCTCCACTACCCGAATGAGGAGTCCAGAACGAATGGCACGATCTATTGCTGCAGTGAATCTGGCGGCATTTAGAGCTGTCGTGACTAATGTGACTGTCACTCCTTGCTGCGCTAACACTTTGGCCATGTCCGCCAGGGGTATGAGGTGACTTGTAGAAAGTAAAGGTATCACAACAAAGTTTAGCTCTGCTAATGCTGGCACTGTTGTCATCTTTACTCAGTAAGTACTGAAAAAGCTATAGTATTGTTGAGTAGTTTTGCTCCTTTACATTTTTCAAAAATGAGCACTTTTGATTTCCATCAAACTCCACCAGTTAAATTTAAGGGCAAATTCTACACCTCAGAAAACTGGCACCAGATATTATAGATAAAAATAGCAAAACTGCACAAATTTGTGAAGAGTTAATCAAGGTTATTATGTCAGTTAGACGCTCATGACATGATAAAAAATTGGTTATTATGTCATATAGTCATTTATATGATGATAAAGTTAGGGAAGAAAGGAGCAAAATGAAAAATAAGAAAAAGACCGGGCCCAATAACAGTCAGAATTTTGTGTCACATGTGTAGAGGTGAGAGAAATCCAATAATTGCCACCATGCCAGGCAGTACATTTCATTTTAGAAGGGGACTTGCTATCTCAAATTGTGTCCTTTCGTTTTTATGTGTATGTACTATGACAGCTAATCAATTTTGTCTACATTATGCATCAGATCAATTATTAAGTCATGATTAGTATAGCTACGGTTAAGTGGAGATGTGATGATTGGAAAATGAAGGAAAAATATTCATTTCTTCATTGGTAATGAAGAGGAGAATTTTTGTGCTTATATTCATTGCTCTGCCATTTGAGCTCGTTGGAGATCTATAATTTGCATGACCGGAGTTATAATTCCTTAAGACCTCAGAATATTTTTCCTGTTTCTTCTGAAATTCTATTCGTGTATGTTTCTTTTCTGTTTTTAGTAACTGGTACTGATTTGTTAAATTACTGCATTGAACACAATCTGATAACACTCTGTAAACTTCACATATTTTAGAAGTGTTACACTAAGATGAGAACATCCATCAGTTTCTAGTAGCGCAGACAGAGATTCCATTCTCTCTGGTGTTTTCACTGTTATAAATAAGAGAAACAGATCGGCATAACGTATACTTTGCTCTTCTTATAATTATTAGCTCATAATTTGCTTATAATTACTGTTTAAGAGCCATTCTTAAATATCTTCTTTTTCAGATTTTTTTTTTTTGTATATATTGCATTTGCATGGCCACTAATTTACAGAAGCGTGGACTGGTAAGCTTGGGGAAACGATTTGTGAACCAGATAACTTAATCAAGTTCTCGAAATTCTCGCAACTCATCATCTACTGCCCTCTCTGGCAGGTATACTCTGAACTTTGCAGAGTCTTCCTAGTGAATTCTGAATTCTCATAAACATCAACTTGCAGTATTTTGGATTAATACTTATTTATACGTAAGTGAATTTCTTAACACAAATATAAAATTTTGATCACAGTAAGTTCTAGCTTAGCCGAACCTGTAACTTTCTCTCTAGCTCCTCCCTTGATCAGTTCGAGTTAATTACTTTCAATTTGTTTTTTTTTAAATCTAATTAAGTGATGTGCAGGAGGGTGGTGCACAAGTCAGTGTATGACAAGAATCCAGAGGAATATGTGTCATCGTGGGTACCTGATGAAATAATCGAGGTAGAATTAGACAAGTACAAGTATTGGACTCCTCATCCCCAAACAGGAGTATTTGGGCCAGCTACTGATCACATTATAAAATACGGTGAATATGGTCCTCAATTCTCCACTGTAAATTCTGTGTTGGAACAAAAGACATTTTTTCGCCATGTTGAGGCCTTAAGTTTCACAAAATATTACAACAGAAAATACTACTAGTAGGGAAGGTGAAAGAGGTGTTTGTTGTGTTCTATGAATATGTGATACGTTTAGTTAAGGAAAAAGGGTCAAAAATATCCCTCAACTTTGGTTAATTAGTTCTATACTCCTACCGTTAAAACAAAGTTATTCATGCCTTCGCTGTCACTAATTTCACCATTTATACCCTCAATTGACGGAAATCCCCAAATTGACTCAAATTAACCAATTTTACTTAAATTACCCAAATTTAACCCGACCCACCTAATAATATAACCCATATTTGTTCATCTTCATTTCAGTTCATCTTCATCTTTAAAATTAATAAAAAAAGAGTCCAACATAATAACAAATCAGCAAATTAACAAACAAAAGCTGTCCGGAAAAGTTCCAATCCCGCTGTCCGGAAAAGTTCCAATGGATTGGAACTTTTCCGGACAGCTTTTGTTTTCAAATGGATTGTTTATGGGTTGTTTTTTAAAAGGAATCCAAGTTTAAAGATGAAGATGAACAAGATAGAACAAAAATGGGTTATATTATTAGGTGGGTCGGGTCGGGTTAAAATTGGGTAATTTAAGTAACATTGGTTAATTTGAGTCAATTTGGGGATTTCCGTCAATTGAGGGGTATAAATGGTGAAATTAGTAACAACGAGGGCATGAATAACTTTGTTTTAACGGTAGGAGTATAGTCAACTAATAAACCAAAATTGAGCGGCATTTTTTTACCCTTATCCCTTTAGTTAATTAATGGAAGTACAATATGGAGTAGGTATAGAATAAGTAGGCGTTTGGCCATGCGATACCATATCACGATATGGAATCGTGAGATGGAATCAGCGTTTGGACATGCGATTTCACGCTGATTCTATATCATGAGATGGAATACCATATTCTCCAAAAATCATGATATGGGAATTCCATATCATGATTTGGAATTTTTTTAATATAAAAATTGACCCACAAATTTATATTTTATTAAAACAACCTCACATTATATTTACTAAACATTTATTTCATATGTAAATAAAATTAATAATCACATCATTACTTTTAAAATTTATTATTACTTTCAATTTAGTGAATATAAATGATAAAGTAAGAATTGATTTGGTGAATATAAATACAAACGGAGGGAGTAATACTTTTTTGATTTTTCATAATAAAAAAACTTCTCTTTCGACTACATATGAAAATGTTTAAAGCCTAAAAAAATATTTAAAGCAATTTAATAAGAAAAATGACAAAATTGGTGATGTATGTTTGATAATCACTACTTTCAATATGTTTGATTTTAACACGAAATTAATGCATTGAAAATGTGCAATTGCACACAAGTGAAACAAGGCATGAACCATATGATATTGACACACAAGTGAAAATTGTCATAACTTATACAGTATTACATAATTATTTGTGATAATACCAAAAGAGTGATGAAATATTTATGGTCTATGAGCATGAAAATATAGTTGCGAATGATATTGACCAGCAAATGTTGGTTTGTCTTCTCGGTCATGTGATAGAGAAATGCAAATTCAACGTGAGAAGATTGTCTGTACTACGTGGGAGGATTATATTAAAGACTAGTACACTACAATTTATGTTCAATTTTTTTTATTGAATTAAAGTTTGATCAGTTAAAGTTAGATAAAACAATTAATTAAGTCGAGAACAAATAGCTTTGTAATTCTTTATTATGCGATTTTATAAATTTTTGTTTATTTGATAAGATTGAATAAACAATTAGAGCTATTTTAAAAGTTTTACAACTTATGAAATTCTTATGTTTATGAGAAAATATACAACACAAAAATTCTATATCGCATGTCCAAACAAAATTTCAACTTCATCTCATGATATCATATCATGATTCCATATCGCATGGCCAAACGGGCCCTAAAACTAGCCACTCTATGTGGGCTGCTTTTAAATGATCATATGGTGCAATACATACGATCAACCTTCTCTGTAACATCGTCCGTTTGTCCAAAATAAAAAGTTAATATTGTTATAAAGAATATGTAATAGAACATAAGATTAAAAGTTGGTTCCAAAAACAACTCACTGTTATAGAAAGATAACAACAATAAAATAACCTTCTGGCTAGATTAATCGGATCATATTAAATAATACTCCCTCTAGCTAGTCCAATATAAATGGATTGTTGGGACGTGACACACCCTTTAATAAAGATATTTAAAAACATTAATTAATTAAAGCGTAATTTGTCAATATTATCCTTTTGATTCTTCCCGAGCTCTAGATAGGCATTTATGAAGCAAAGGCGATAACTAATAAGGAAGAAAGAACGTGAGCACGAACCTGATGCTTCCCGGCCTAAAGCTAGCTCCACAGATTGTACAATTATAATACTGTCGACGCTTATTACAACTGATATGAAAGCTAGCTCCAGTCTTCTTTGCTTATAATATGTAAGATCTATTCCTGAGTTATAAAGGAATTAGATTAGTTCGAGTCTTTCTTGATTATTCTGAGTATAGCTAGAGTTAACTATGTCGGGTTCTTGAATTCTATACCAGCTAGGTTTGGTTAGTGTAGTGGACAAAAGAGATATTATTCTGTTTTGTGTAACAGAGTTGTTACAGTGAGGGGAAGAGATTAATAGTTTAATTTCTACGTTACAAGAGTTTGTAATATGAATCTTAGCAATTTGAAGATTAATGGAATTGAGTTGAAACAAGTCGTGGTTTTCTCCTTCCTTGAGCAAGGGGGGTTTCCACATAAAAACTCTCTTGTGTTTTTTATTTTAAGTTTTTACTTTCCGCAATGCTCTTGCTGAGTCAAAGAAATTGACTGGTGGTGGACGGATATATTTCATCACAAAGTATATATAGAATACAATTAGCCACTCTCTATGACTGCTTTTAAATGACCATCATGATACAGTGTAATACTCTCAATCAAACATCTTTATAATATCATCGTTTATCCAAAAAATAATTATATTGTTATAGCAAAATGCTATTACAGACAATATATACTACTCGGTATAACATAAGATTAAATGTCACGTTCCAAAAATAACTCAACTGTACGATTAAGATAATTGTTCAAGAGATTCATGCTAGAGTTGTTACTAACCCAAAAATAAAACCAAAGCTGCACGTGATTTCTCATCTTCTTACTCAAATTCCCTAGCTATTCCAATCGGCATTCGAAGGAAAATTTTTCAGCCAATTGATAATACAACAACATATTCAGTGAAATTCTATAAATGGGGTTTAGGAGTGTATAATGTACGCACAACTTATGACCACCTCCATGGAGATAAAGATGCTGTTTTTGAAAGACCTTGGGCTCAATCGTAGCAAATATAGCAGGTAACAAGGAGACAGTGTATTCAGTTTTGAAGAATGTGTTGTATATGAATTTTGTAAAGCTGTTGAGGGACCAAAGGATTCGCCTTCTTTTCTTACTCCCTGTTATTTCTTTGTCTCCACCATTCCCTCTTGCTCCTTGATTGATTATTACTCCACTAATATGTTTTACATGTTGAGATTTTGATTGATGAATCATCATTACGAGGTGTATTTCATTGATTTACAAGTGTGAGTTAAACTGAGGTGAGAATATCCACATTATGCACCAGATCAATAAGGTCACAAAAAGTATAGCGACTTTTAAGAACAGGGATGATAACTGGAATAGGTAAACAATAGTATCATATGATGTCTTTTAAAAATATTTTGCATTCACCAACCAAATACCATAACACATTTATTTTCTAGGAAGTCATTTTCCATTTTCACTTCTATCACACTCAAAACAACAAACATGAAACGGAAATAGTAATATTTTCTAATCAAACAAGTGCATTTTTAGCTGATTGGTTCAGTTGGAATTCTTGTATTTCCTTAATTAAAAGTGTGACATTGAGGTGAGAAGATCCACCACCTTCTACAGCCCTTTTTGCCTTTTCTCCAAGTTCTCTAGCTCTTTTTCTAATCTTGTTTCCTTCTTTCTCCTTATCCATCACTTTTTTTATGGCATCCGTTACTACGTTGTTGCTCACTTGGACTTCAAACTTCTCTTCTTCACCCAAAGGCACAATTGACTGACATCCAACACCCGCAGCTATCTTCAATACTTGTACTAATAACTTCTCATTAAGAAACTGCTCCGCAAATAAAGGCCATGTGATTAAAGGTACACCAGCACTAATCCCTTCAACAGTTGAATTCCAACCACAATGAGTCAAGAATCCACCAACTGCAGGGTGTGATAGAATTAGTACTTGTGGTGACCAGCCGCGTATCAAAAGCCCTCTTTCTTTTGTTCTTTCCTCAAATCCATTTTTCGATATCCAGTCCTCTATTGCTGCTTGTCCTTCCCCTGTTTTTATGACTAAAATGAATGGATAACCTGATGCTTCCAGGCCTAAAGCAAGCTCCACAAATTGTACAACTGTAAGACGACCGAGGCTCCCAAAACATGCATACACAACAGTCTCTGCCTGCCTAGAATCAAGCCATTTCTTTAAACTGTTCTCTTTGTCAAACAAAGCCTTATTCCCTCTTTGAACTTTATCAAGATCGTCATTGTTACAAAGAGACAAAGGTCCAATGCACCAAACTCTATTATCATAAAGTTTTCTGAATTTGTCTACATACCTTTGTTCCAACTCCTCGAAAGAATTGATCACAACCCCATACGCACTTTTTTCAGCTGCTCTTATTCTGTCGCGAATATCTTGTATGTAAACTGTTCCTGCTGGATTGAAATGCGGAGGCAGCTGAGTTTTAGTGACTTCAATTCTATCTGGCAAATCAGGTATGACAAAAGTCCCTGATTCAGGAATTTTTTTTTGATCATTCAATATGTGCAAGTTATGCCTACACATTTGAGTGAAACAACTCATTCCATCAAAAACGATTCTTGGAATCTGAAACTTGTCAGCTGTATCAGCTGTCCAAGCAACAAGTGCATCAGAAATAATGCAACTCGGTTTAGGCTTCATCTCTTCAAGTAATGTTTCAGCCTGTTCTTGTAACATATCGATTGCAGCAAAGAACTGTCTTCGATAGTTCAGACCAGGCGCATCATTATGGTTTTCACACCCCTCTGGAAATCCTGCTTCCTTACCTTTAAACTCGAGCTCCACTACCCGAATGAGGAGTCCAGAACGAATGGCACGATCAATTGCTGCAGTGAATCTGGCGGCATTTAGAGCTGTCGTGACTAATGTGACTGTCACTCCTTGCTGCGCTAACACTTTGGCCATGTCCGCCAGGGGTATGAGGTGACTTGTAGAAAGTAAAGGTATCACAACAAAGTTTAGCTCAGCTAATTTAGTCATCTTTACTCAATAAGAACTGAAAAGGCTATAGTATGTTAAATTATTCAGTTGCAAATGAAGATACAAGCAAGAAAGGTGTTTTTATAAGGTTTACTTATGTAAGAGCTTACACAAAATGGTCTTTCATGTTTGCCGTAGGTCTAAAATAGTCCCTGAATTATATTCTTTCGTTTTTTTATGTTTTGTTGATCAAAATGTTTTGAAAAAAATTTCTCTAAAGAAAACCAGCTCCTTACAAAAATGAGGAAAATGATTTTTCTAATGAAAGTAGGGAAAACAAGTTGCATAAATGACGTTCCAAGTTTATTATCTCTTTCCCACCCATCAACTCTCACCCATTGACCATCCCACCTCCCGCTATCCCCGAAACCCCACTCCCCATTTCTACACACCTCCATAATATTTTGCTAGATAACATATACATACTCTTGGATAATATTTTCTTACTTACTTACTAAACATTTGAAAATAAGTAAGAGATTCAACAATTTCCACCATGCCAGGCAGTACATTTCATTTTACATGTGGAGTTGCTATATCAAATTGTGTCCTTTCATTTTTATGTGTACGTACTATGACAGATTTGGGTCGTGACCCGTTTAATTTGACCCACTTAATATTAATAATTTTAATATATTGTTATTTAATTTAATAACCATAATTTAAATTTCAATTCAAAAAAAATTAAAAAAAGAAGTTACAAATGATAGATAAATTCTAAAAAATATAAAATAGATGGTAATTCATACCTTCAATATAGGAACATACATTATATCAATGCAAATAAAGAGTCTTAAAACAGGTTGAAATTGGAAATTAAATTGGACTCAATTGATGATTTTCTTAAAATGGGTTAACGCTTGAATGAGTTGAGATTGAATCAAATTCAAACTATCTTGAGCCCTTGTTGAGTAGTTTGCTCCTTTACATTTTTCAAAAATGAGCACTTTTGATTTCCATCAAACTCCACCAGTTAAATTTAAGGGCAAATTCTACACCTCAGAAAACTGGCACCAGATATTATAGATAAAAATAGCAAAACTGCACAAATTTGTGAAGAGTTAATCAAGGTTATTATGTCAGTTAGACGCTCATGACATGATAAAAAATTGGTTATTAAGTCATTTAGTCATTTATATGATGATAAAGTTAGGGAAGAAAGGAGCAAAATGAAAAATAAGAAAAAGACAGGGCCCAATAACAGTCAGAATTTTGTGTCACATGTGTAGAGGTGAGAGAAATCCAATAATTACCACCATGCCAGGCAGTACATTTCATTTTACATGTGGAGTTGCTATATCAAATTGTGCCCTTTCATTTTTATGTGTACGTACTATAACAGCTAATCAATTTTGTCTACATTATGTGTCATCGTGGGTATCTGATGAAATAATCGAGGTAGAATTAGACAAGTACAAGTATTGGACTCCTCATCCCCAAACAGGAATATTTGGGCCAGCTACTGATCACATTATAAAATACGGTGAATATGGTCCTCAATTCTCCACTGTAGATTCTGTGTTGGAACAAAAGACATTTTTTCGCCATGTTGAGGCCTAAAGTTTCACAAAATATTACAACAGAAAATACTACTAGTAGGGAAGGTGAAAGAGGTGTTTATTGTGTTCTATGAATATGTGATATGTTTAGTTAAGGGAAAAGGGTCAAAAATATCCCTCAACTTTGGTTTATTAGTTGACTATACTCCTACCGTTAAAACAAAGTTATTCATGCCCTCTGTCATGTCCCAAACTCAAGGGGCGCCACTAACTCTTAATGCCAAAACTCAAGCCCGTGCTGACCCTGCTGAACCATTTGCTACTAGCGCATGGCAGCCACACGCAATCAAGAAAACAAATAAGTATATCTCGGCTTAAAATTAAGTATTCGGCCGGCAAGGCCCCTGTCAACAGATCTATAAAAGAAACAACTACTCCCAAGAGTTCATATAAAGAAATAGCCAACTAGCACAGAAGTCCTGATTGGGCCGTCGAGGCCACCATGATCTCTATACAAAAACTGAAAGCAAGTATATATCAAGACAATACATCAAACATCTAACAAGCTTCAGCAAACCAACAAACTAGGCCAGCATGGCCATAACGTAGCTATACACCCCACACACTAGTCTGCAAGCCTCTAAGAGTGGTAAAGATTGGAGGGACAGGGCCCCAGCCTACCCATAAAAATATATACAACAAAAGCTAACAAACCTCCCAACTCTGGCAGCTCCGGAGGAAAGGGGCTAGTCAACTAGATAGAAGTCAATCCTGCTGCTGGAGAGGTCTACTGGGTCGTCTGTCGGGACCTGCATGCATGAATGCGGCGCCCCCAGGCAATGGGGCGTCAGTACGAAATAATGTACAGAGTATGAAAGGCTATAGACTAAATGAGCAAGTATCATAATATACCAAAAGCAATCAGGTAAGGTAATCAAAATTTAGATAAGCATGCTAACCCACTACTGAATCTAAAAATACAAACAAATGATCAAACAACAACCTAACCAAGCCCCCATAAGCTCAGCAGGTACAAATAACACACCACCTACCTAGGCCCCCATAAGCCCAGAAGGTGCCAAATCAACCTACATACCCCTATCGGTAGCCCCTTGTCTTTGTAAGAAGTCACATAGCCTTTTATGGCAATGATATAACCCCGTAGGCAGCGCATAGCCCTCTTAGGCAACATCATAGGTCTGTGGGCTTCACATAGCCCTCTTTTGCATCAACATAGCCCTGTAGGCAATACATAGCCCTCTTTGACGTCAAAGTAGCCCCGTAGGCAACACATAACACTATTTGGCATCAATATAGCCCCGTGGGAAACACATAGCCCTCTTAGGCAGTAACATAGTCCTCTTAAAAAATATCATAGCCTCCACAGACAGTTCATAGCTCAACAACTAACAACAATAGCCCCAAGGGCGACAACAAACAATTGAATAGGTTAAAGGCGAGCAATTTAGCTTTAAACAATATATATGAATAGTCTCCAAGTAGTTCCTAACTTAGGTCATTCTTAACAGAATATGAGTCCCTAAAATGAGGGTTTATAACCACTCAATCAGCCAACCACTCACAATTACATCTATAAGATCACCATCATTAACTACCCTATTATATCACTCCCAAGCTCTAAAGAAACATATCGAACGAAGGGAATAGCCTTAACATACATTTTCCTTTATAATTTATGCTGAAAATACCTCTGTCCGCATCACTACAACACTAAAAAAAAGTAAAATCAATTAGTTATTAAGGACAAGAATTACTACGATAATTCGACAATCGATACGGATTACTATCGTAAATTACTATCTAAGAGCTAAGATATCCATAAACCGATAAAAGATGGTTCCTACCTTTATTTACACGCCCAGAATACTTGAATAAAATCAAAACACCGAAAAAAACTCTGCTGCAAGAATCCCCACGGAGCTACACCGCTCAATTCACCATGAAAACTATACCTAAACGACGAGCTCGCGACGTAGGGAAATTTTTGATAAGGAGCCAAGAAGAGATCATGAACACACAAGGATGATTTGATGAGTAATTCTATGATTTTTGTGGGTTTCTTACGAGCTGGAATGAATAAAAATGAAGATGTTATCATATAAGCTTACACCGACTTAGGGGACCCACCTCACGTGCTTGCTTGCGCAGTCTCACAAAAACGCGAATATCTCTCTATTCTGAAGTCATATGAATGAACGATTTGATGCGTTGGAAACTAGACTCGTAGACCTTCTATTTTCTAGGTCGTAGGCCCCATAAATCTTCATAGATTGGGAGAAAACCTAACTTAAAAACGTGAGATACAACCATTGAACACTTAAAATATGACATACCACATCATTCTTAATTTATTACTCATCCTCTTTGTTTTTCTACGAAGGTACGAGTTAAATTAGAGTTCCAAAAATTTGGGGTGTTACATCCTCCCCCCCCTTAGAAACATTCGTCCTCGAATGAAAAATCTAAGCCACGCGGTTAAGTCCTAAGTAGTTTCCAAAATTTGGCAAAATGTACTCTATACCCATAATATCCAGGAACCTGAAATGCAGAAGATTACAACCTAAGCACCTCATAGGACGATACAAATAGCTAAGAACCATAGCTCCGCAATAATAGCACGAGAAAAAATACAACAACAACAACAATAATAAGCAACAATAAAAAAACTAAATGGATATCCTACCTCACTTTGCTAATCAATATTGATATTTTTACCACTGTGGGATCTAAAACAACTAAGGATATCTGGATCTCATTCCATCCTCAGCTTCCCACGTCACCTCTTTCCTATTTTTGTTTCTCCACAGTACTTTAACAGAAGCCACATGTTTGGTCCTCAACCTTCGGACCTGTCGATCTAATATTGCAACTGGAGTTTCCTCGTAGGACAACTCCTTTGTGATCTGAACATCCTCAACAGGGACAACCCTAGAAGGGTCTCCTATGCACTTCTGTAGCATCGATATATGGAATACCGGATGAACCGATTCTAGCCCCGACGACAACTCTAACTCATAAGCCACTTGTCCTATCCTCCGAAGGATCCGGTATGGCCCAATGAATCTTGGACTAAGCTTGCCCTTCTTTCCTAATCTCATAACACCCTTCATAGGCGAGATTTTTAAGAATACCCAGTCATCGACACAAAACTCTAAGTCCCTTCGTCGCACATCTGAGTATGACTTCTGTCGGCTTTGAGTTGTTAGCAACCTCTCCCGAATGATCTTAACCTGCTCTACTGTCTGCTGTACTAAGTCGGGTCCAATTAACCCTGACTCACCTACCTCAAACCATCCAATGGGGGATCTATATTTTCGCCTATACAAAGCCTCATAAGGTGCCATCCCGATGCTGGAATGATAACTATTATTGTATGCGAACTCAATAAGAGGTCGTGACCCGTTTAATTTGACCCACTTAATATTAATAATTTTAATATATTGTTATTTAACTTAATAACCATAATTTAAATTTCAATTCAAAAAAAATTAAAAAAAGAAGTTACAAATGGATAGATAAATTCTAAAAAATATAAAATAAATGGTAATTCATACCTTCAATATAGGAACATACATTATATCAATGCAAATAAAGAGTCTTAAAATAGGTTGAAATTGGAGATTAAATTGGACTCCATTGAGGATTTTCTTTAAATGGGTTAACGCTTGAATGAGTTGAGATTGAATCCAATTCAAATTATCTTGAGCCCAATCCTTAAAATTCGGGGTGGGTTACCTATAGTTGGGCTCATTTTTTGACACCACTAATGACAGTTAATCAATTTTGTCTACGTTTATGTAAGAGCCCACTGTTGGCAACAAATTTTAATGTGACAAAATAAATTGCAATCATAAATATTTCTAATAATTACAAGTATAACTTACATAAATACCATAGTGTATGGAGTAAATTACATATTATCCCTACTCTTTTTATAATTACAATAATCCCTAAATATTTGTACCTTCCGGATACATAAGTCACCATCCGGATACATTAATTCTGATATAAGAAGTATCAATCTGTTACGCTAAAATAGGGAATAAAAACTAAAAATCTAATTAAATCCCATGAATTACGCTTACATTTCTTCTTACTTTCAATCATACCGAGACAAATCTTAACAGAAAGAAGAAATTCAAAAATTCAAATTGTTTCCCCCCTGTTCAGCGAAGAAGCCTTTCAGATTTGATTACTTTTGTCAAAATTTTGGGTAAGCGAAGGGAGTTATGAAGGATACAAAAGTGATGGAATTGTTGTTGGATAAGAGATTTCTTTTGTGAATCTATCCTTTCAATTTTGATTCAAGATTGTTGAAAATTTTGAGATTCAAAATTCTTCTCCTAGTTCACTGAAGATCCTTTCAATTTTGATTCAAAATTGTTGAAAATTTTGGAATTCAAAATTCTTCTCCTAGTTCACTGAATATCCTTTCAATTTTGATTCAAAATTATCAAAAATTTTGAGAAGATACAACATGAATATCTTCGCTAGTCTTATTACTATCATCGTCAGTGGTGTTTGAAGAAATTCTTGTGCTTTTCTGAGGGCTCTCAGCCTCTCCCTTCGCGTCGTTGCCGCCTCTATGATGTTTTCCTTCTCTATCGACATTGACTATATACTTGTATTCTAAATGTCATATTCGAACTCTCAGTACTTACAGGAAAAGTAGAAGAACACAACATTGATAGAGCAACTTGATGAATTTACATGTATCAGCTTTTATGTATTTATGTACCATGCCCATAAAATTGTGCATGATACATTACTATTTATAACTTTAACTTCACGGTAAAGAGATCTGATAATGAAAGATATGAAATTACATGTATTGTGTTGTGTAGTCGATTTTTTAATTTGTGATCTCGAGATAGATATATTACTCATGATACATTACTATTTCTAAAATATTTAGTAGATTGCTAAGTATGGTAATCCTACTTGATACATTAAAATAGTAAATATTGTCATAAGGTGTTTGGTTTTAGATCGATACATTACTATTTGGTTTTAGATCGATACATTAATTGACAAATTGTAACAGGCTAGCATAATTCAAAATTTTTCTTCCCATTTTCCCAAAAGACTTTCGATTTTTGAATCAAATTTATCGACAAATTGTACTAATACAATATGAACTTATCGATCTTGTCGAGACATTCCAGAATCTAAAAAAGTGAGGTGAGGTATGAACGATACAAAAGTGAAGGAATTGTTGTTGGTCAAAATATTTGTAACACCCCAGAAATTTTTTGAGCTAAGACTCAAACCATCCTTCGTTGTGAGTAGGATTTTACCAAGGAATTTAAAATTTCTTAAGTGTTAAGGTCACTAGATGTAGCACCTTGAGTTCTAAAAAGAACTAAATTGAAAATAGCAAAATCTGAAATTTTGCAAGTTATGCTTAAGTTATGAGTTTTGGGTCAACTTTAAATGACCATAACTCTTAGTACAGGATGAGTTAGGTGAGCTACAAGATATCTAATAAAAGGTCTTTGAATTATCTTTCCAACGCCACCGAGTTTTCTAAGTTTCGAGGTCGGATGAGTGAGTAATGCCCTTTTGAAGTCAGGCTGTCCAGTTAAGGAAAGTTACCCGAAAATAGTAAGGGGTACTTTGGTCTTTTCCTTACCAAATCAGATTTAATTCATTTTTAGTAAGATTTTAAGGGTCTAATCCTATTAGGTTCAGTTTTAT
>JAJONR010007744.1:0-27461 GCA_029582245.1 Solanum etuberosum
TTTGGCCACTCTTACCACAACCATAGCAACCATCCATACCGGCTAAGCATTTGCCCTCATGTTTCCTTCCATACTTAGCACAAGTAGACAATGAAGATCCACCACCATTTCCTCCATGAGGCTTAGGGTTAGACACCCTATCTTTATTGAATCTAGAAGGATCATTGGAGGAACCCAAACCACTAGGTGGAGCTTACCTACCTTCTCTTCCCTTAGCCGTAAGTGTTGTAAAATCCCTAATATTTTGGCCACTCTTACCACAACCATAGCAACCATCCATACCGGCTAAGCATTTGCCCTCATGTTTCCTTCCATACTTAGCACAAGTAGACAATGAAGAGCCACCACCATTTCCTCCATGAGGCTTAGGGTTAGACACCCTATCTTTATTGAATCTAGAAGGATCATTGGAGGAACCCAAACCACTAGGTGGAGCTTACCTACCTTCTCTTCCCTTAGCCGTAAGTGTTGTAAAATCCCTAATATTTTGGCCACTCTTACCACAACCATAGCAACCATCCATACCGGCTAAGCATTTGCCCTCATGTTTCCTTCCATACTTAGCACAAGTAGACAATGAAGATCCACCACCATTTCCTCCATGAGGCTTAGGGTTAGACACCCTATCTTTATTGAATCTAGAAGGATCATTGGAGGAACCTTGATTGGAAGACCTTTGCCGAAACTTAACATGACCATGTCCATCGGACCTTCAATATGAAAAGTCACCATCACCGACCCTTGCCTTCTTCACCTCCCTAGACCTTTCTTTATGTTTGTCCTCTTCTATTTGTTAAGCATAAACCATAAGATGAGAGATATCCATATCATTGATAAGCATGGGGGTACAACATTCTTTGACTACTATATCAGACACACCCGAAATGAACTTACTAATCCTTGCCCTAGAATCGGCAACAATAGTAGGAGCATACCTAGAAAATTGTGTAAACTTCAAAGCATATTCCTTCACACTCATGTTTCCTTAACGAAGGTTGATGAATTAAAGTACCTTTTCCTCCCCATCTCTAGGGGAAATAACCTTATCAAGGAAAGCAACTATAAACTTCTACCAATCGAGACAAACCGCTAATTCTGCCTTTTCCACCAGTGTCACTCCCATGATCATCAACACATTATACACCTCATCAATGAATTCCTGAGGATGTTCCTCAACCTTAGAACCATGAAATTCCGGAGGATTCATCATAGTGAAGTCCATCACTCTAGATGCCACCGTAGCCACATTTGGGTTCACGAGAACCGCAACCTCCCTATTGGCTTGGACCATCATGGCTTGAGCCAAAACTTGAAAAAAAGCCCTAAACTCTTCATTAGTCAGTTGCTCAGCCAAAGGATCGGCCGGAAATGGATGAGCTTGAGGAGAATCCTCTTGTTCCACGTTCTCATTCGCATTTCTCCTAACATAAGATCTTCGAGGTGCCATTTCCTGAAAAGCATCAGACACAGATTAGGAGAAAGGACTTATAGAGTAACACTCTATCGCACGACTTAAGAGTAATGAAAAAAGTGGAGTTTCCTAATAATCTTATAGCTTCATATTCATAAATGTGGCGCACTTCACACTTATGAACAAGACTCTACTCGACGTGGCTTATGAGACATCCTAGGACCTTTTTAAACATTGTGCTCTGAATACCAAGTTTGTCACGATCCAAGGATACACCCTAGGAGTAACATGGTGTATAGGACCCTGAGAGGCCCCACACAAGCCACTTAGCATACATAACATAGATTTTAGAAATATAAGAGATTTAAAAACAACATTTCATCTAAGAAGTTTATAAAACGAAGTGGAAATCTACTAAATCTCAAAGCCATCTATTACATCAAGAGTAACCGGGACGTAACCCTGACATCACATACAATATCTGAAAAGTAAAACTTAAATAAATAAAGGTTCGGTCCTTAAAACATGAGGACTCATCACTACTAAGTAAAAAGCTGAAGGTAACTCCTAGCCACGAGAATGAGAACCTATAACGTCAGACCCTACATTGGAGAAAATAATGTAGGCAAGAGAATGAATTAGTAGAAAGATGTATCAAGTATGATAGTAATGCATAGAGTAGTAAAATCATGCTAAAAAGGACCTTTTCATGCTCATGCAAAGACCAAGTTAAACTATAAGAAAAGTTTAGAAAACATCATACTAATCATGGTCATATGCAAACAAAACTTCTCTTTTGAACACTTGCGAAAATACTTCTTTAAGCAACCTTAGTTTATATTTAGTGTGGGAATTAGCCTTAACCGACATAGAGACCATGTGAGCTATCACATAGAATCCGGTATCTGCCCCACACCGAAAAGGGGTGTGCTCACTTGCCAAGGCAAAAACCTCAACTCTAGCTTATGTGGATCCACTAGCTAATGTCTATCTAAGACAATCTTCCTATGGTGGCACATAGGTATGGGATAAGGATATTTCTACAAGAAACCTGGCCTCTACTACGGGAGAGCTTCCATCTTAATGTCCTCTCGGTGCTAAGCATAAATCCCACGGAGTAGTCATAATTATTTAATTGACTTATCTTTCATGGAGGGAAATTCAACTAGCCGATCCAAGCTTATTTTCTTTAGAATAGATCCTAAACTTGATTCTCAGTTAGTTGAGAAAACCTTTCAACCCTTAAGAATACTTATGTGAGAAAATCCTTTCACATGCATGCATTGAGTATTATGTGAGCAGCCATTCACCACAATAACAACAACAAAATATAAGCTTTACTCTCAAAGCATCTTAAATCATTTTCATCAGTTTGACAAAGAACATACATATCTTCATAAACTTTTTCTTTCATGGCTAAAAGCCCACATTATCATTTTAGCTTAAAAAATATGGGGGTATGCATGGGTTCATGATGATTCATCTTAAAATCATTGAATTATCTCAATTCATGCTTAATAAATCATATAACAATCAATTGAATAAAAATAGAAAGGAACCCTAACTTCAATTGGGAATTATAACTTCAAAATTGAGGAATTTGGGGACTCTATGGAGAAAAGGCTCCATAGATGAAGACTACCATACCTTAGCACTCAAATCCCACAGGTAATTTGATAAATTGGAGACTTGATCTTGAAACCCTAGGTTGATTCCTTTTTCTTCTTCTAGAGAGAAATATTTTGGGGAAGATGAACTTGTCTTCTTTTTGGGTAATTTGAGAGAATGAATTGAATGGGTGATTTTTGGAGTAAAAACCTTTATATAGGACTTTGGTTCAACAGTAAAACAACATGGTATTGAATTAAAATAATTTGAAAAAGACCCAAAAGACCCTGACTTAAAAATATTGATGGAGATTACTGACGGTGGCCTTCACGGCCCGTGAACTGGGTCGTGAAGAGGCCGTTGACTTAGGGCTTCACTGGGCCTCTCTCACGGCAGCCTTGACGGCTCCTCAAAGGGAAAACGGGTCGTTATGACGCTCGTAGTCCTTGACTAGTGGCTAGGGGAAAAAACCCTTGTGAGACCCCTCCTTGTCGACTCCTCTGACAGCCCGTCATCCTCACCACGGGCCGTCTATGCCTCCTTTAGAGGATCCCTAGCAAGGCTGGCCTTGGGGACTTACCACAGAGCCCTTCACGGACCGTGGTCCCCTTCACAGCCCGTCTAAGGCTCCGTGGAGGGTTCCATGGTCCTTTTTTGGCCTGTGAGTTCTCCCCATTACCCCTTTCTAACTTTTCTCGAATCCAAGGTGTTACAAAAAATAGGTATATATGTGTTATAGGTTGAATATGTTTTGCGAAAACTATTGCTACATTTTAAAAATATAATAATATTATTAGTTAATACAATTTTATTTCTGTATATCCATAGAAAAGTACACTTTTTTAGTTGTTGATATTAGTGAGATATTCATTGTGTTTGATATTTATGTTGAATTCCAACTAATTCAGACTTGCATTTGAGGGAAGAACTCTATGAAGTATTTGTTTGTATTTTATTTAATTTTTCAATTGGTGTATTCAATATTCATATTAGAGTCCAACTAATTTAAATTTTGCCATCGAGCAACACGTTCGAGGGAAACACTCTATGAAGTATTTTTTTGTATTTTATTGATTTTTTATTTGGTGTGTTCATATTTATATTAGAGTTCAACTGTTTTAGATTTTGTCCACCGAACAACACATTGGAGGGACTCTATTAAGTAGTTGTTTGTATTTTATTTAATTTTTGTCTAATATGTCAATTTATATTGTAGTCCAATTGATTTAGATTTTACCAATGAGATTCACATTCGAGGAAAACACTCTATGAAGTATTGTATTTAATTTTTCACCTAATGTATTTATATTAAATGGAGTCCGACTAATTTAAATTTTTCCACCTAGCAACACATTCGAGGAAGCACTCCATGAAGGATTCATTTGTATTTTATTTATTTTTCATCTACTGTGTTCGATATTTATATTGAGTCTGATTAATTTAGATTGTACCGTCTAGCAACACATTGTAGGGAAGAACTGTCACGCCCCGAGCCTACACACTTGACGTGGCCGGATGTAACACCTTGAACTTTGGTAAGTTTTTATGTTTTAGGTCAACTTTAAACGACCATAACTTTCAGCATAGGAAGAGTAGGTGGCCTATGAGGTATCAAATTGAAGGTCATTGAGTTCTCTTTCCAACGCCGCCGAGTTTGCTAAATTCTGAGTTTGGATGAAGGAGATATGTCCGTTTGAGTACAACATGTCTAGTTAAGGCAATTCATCCGTTTTAAGAAGGGGTATTTTGTTTTTTTCCTTACCCGACTAGCCTAGCACGTTTTTATTCACTCTTTTAGGGGTCTAAACTGATTGGAATCAGTTTTAGTCATTCCAAAAGAGCGTAAGGTTTTTAGATAGAAGTTCAACGGGAGAAAAAGAAGAACGTTTCAAGAAGTTCTTCCAAGCTTTGAGGATTGTCGCCAAGAAATTAGTTCTTACGAGGTATGTAAGCTTTCATAGTGTTGGGTTTATTCACCTTCACGCCAATCATGAGTTCCCATTTTTGAATTCATCCATGAGATTGTGTATAATAAGATTCTTGATGAGGTTCTTGAGGCTTTGTGCTTCATTCTTTAACAATGGAGTTTTGTTGAGTTCTTGAGGTGAGGGTCTTGCGAATGAGTGTTGTTCTTGGTGGGTTTTGTGTGGATTTAGTTGTAATTTTGTTGGATTTATTATTCCAAAGGAGTTTGAAGGAAATCATTCGATTCTAGATGAGTTATTCCTTGGAATTGAGAAGAAAAATTCATCAAAATCTGGGCATGGGGTGGGGCGACGCGCCACCACTGCGCCAGAACTACTACCCAGTAGTTAGGGGCCTGGTGCGGTGCGCCACTCAATGTGCCCCAACTCAGTCGCGAGGTCTCTTACCCTTCTGACCTTCTTTCCGTGTGTGTTCCCACGAATCGTACGTATGTTCTCTACTTGATATCCACACTTAAAATCTTCATTAATACTTGAGAGATCATGGATATCCAAATTATAACTCTCAAGGTAAAGTTAAGAGGAAAATTTGAGAAAGTCCGTTTGAGTCATTTTGAGAAGTCTTTTGCAATCATTTATAACTTGTTTTGAGACTTGAGTAAATGAGTATGAGATTGAGGAGAGTTGAATTTTATACTTCAAAATGGGTATAATGGAACTAAGTATTCCCAAGTGTAAACACTTTTGCATTTAAAACGAGAGGAAACCTTAATTTCTAAACGAGTTTATGAGGAGTTTTGAGCATTATCTCTTTTAAGAGGATTTTTTGAGTAATAATCTCAAGTTGAGGATGAGTTATGTTTTTAAACATTGAGCATGAGTTATATCTATTATTAGGAGTAGTATTGAGCACCGATAAGAGGATGAGTGCAGACAACTCACATTCCTGATAAACTATGTAGCCAACATGGGTAAAGGATCATACTTTTTAGATGATTCCTTATTGCTTTTAAGCATATCTTAGTGGATCCACTTATTTGAGGATGTTCTATACCCTCGGCAAGGTATAGGACAGTTCTGGCAGCGTGGGCGAGACGTTGTATCATCACGTAGCTCATAGTGATGGCTGTCGGTTAGACAATCTCCCAAATATGAGTAAAGAGTTCATTATTTTATTTTTATACATTTTGAGTTATTGTCTACTGTTTTAAAAGCTTTATATATTGCATCTCATTATCATTGCTTTCATATTAAGTTGAGTTGAGGTGAGGTGAGTATGCCTTCCCTTTCTATCAATTCAGATATATGTTTATGTTTCAGTATTCCCCTTACATGCTCGTACATTCAATGTACTGACGCCATTCGGCCTGCATCGTTTCATGATGCAGATACAGGTATTTAGGATCATCAGCCTCATTGATCCCATCGCATTCCAACTAGCTTTGGTGAGCCTCCTTGATTTCCGGAGGGCTTCACAGTATAGTTTTGTTTGGTTAAAATGTCGTGGGTCTTGTCCAGATATCTAACATAGTTATTAGAGGCTCCAAAGACAATAGTAGTTGTAGAATCTTTTCCCATTTCCCTTGTTGATGTTTTAAGGACTTTGAGTTGAACACTTATGTTCATTTGAGTATTTCAGAAAGCTTTGAGTTAAACTATTTTTATTAATGAGATATTATGAGTTGAGTCTTGCATTTGAGTTCCTATGTTGTTGAGTAAGTCTTCCGCTGATTGTTGAGCAACGCCAAGGGTTCGCTTGGGGATTAGCGATGGTTCTCGAGTGCCGACCACGTTCAGGGTGTAGGCTCGGGGAGTGCCACCGGCACTCAAGAACCATCGTTGGTCCCCAAGAAAAACCTTGGCCTGGCTGACTACTTAGCGGAAGACTTACTCAAGTGAAATAGGAACTCAAGCTAAAGATTAACTCATAAGGGGTCAATAATAGCCTCACTCAATAATGTATGAACGTACTTAAATAATATAACTAATCAATTCAAAGTCTCAAAGGAAAATCAACAATGGAAAACATGAAAAGACTCCCTTAACTACTACTGTCTATGAAGCTTCTTAATACTACAATAGATGTCGGGACAAGACCCACAACATTTTAACAAAACTGAAATGTAAATGTGGAACCCTCCGGAAATCAAGAAGGCTCACCAAAACTAACTAGAATGCAAATGTTATCAACAAAGCGCCTGTTGATGACCTTGAACCCCTGTATCTGCATCATTAATAAGATGAAGGTCGAATGATGTAAGTACATTGAATGTACGAGCATGCAAGGGAAACTGAAACATAATGTAACTGAACTGATAACATGGGAAGACATATTCACCTGATCTCAACTCAAATATGAAAGCAACAATAAGAGATGCAATATCTAAAGCTTTTAAAACAGTAAATATCAACTCAAATGTATAAAAATACAATAACATACTCTTTACTCTTATTTGGGAGATTCTCTAACCGAAAACTATCACTATGAGCTATGTGATGATACAACGTCTCGCTCACCCTGCCAGAACTATCTTATACCTTGCCGGGGTATAGAACTCCTCAATTAAGAAGAACCACTAAGATATGCTTAAAAATAATAAGGTATCGTCTAAAAAGTACGACCCTTTACCCATGTTGGCTACATGGTTTATGAGGAATGTGAGTTGTCTGAACTCATACCCATATCGATGCTCGATACTACTCTCACTAATATATATATAACTCATCCTCAAATGTATAAAACATAACTCTTTCTCATCTTGAGGTTATTACTCAAAAGATTCTCTTTAAAGAGATAATACTCACAAACTTCTCATAAACTCATTTAGAAATCAATGTTTCTTTCTTTAAGAATGTAAAACTGTTATACTTGAGAATACTTAGTTCTCTTATACTCATTTTAAACATGAAAGATAACTCTCCTCATCCTCACACTCATTTTCTCAAGTCTTAAATCCAGTTATAGATAATTGCCAAAGATTTCTCAAAATGACTCAAAAGGACTTCTTAAACTCTCCTCTTAACTTTACTTTATTATTAAAAGAAAATTTAAGAGCTATAATTAGGATATGTAGGATCTTTCAACGATTAATGAAGACTTAGATAGTGAATATCAATAAGAGAACATGGGTACGATTCGAGGGAACACACATGGAAAGAAGGACAGAAGAGTAAGGGATCTGGAAACCCTGGCGCACTGAGTGGCGCAGGGCGCCAGCCCCCAAACTACTGGGCAGTGTTTGAGGTGCACTGTGGGTGTGGCGCGCCAGGCCACCCCATGTCCCTGCCTAGAAATCTGATAAATTTTCTTACCCAATTTCAAGTCCTAACTCATCTAGAATCGAATGATTTCTTTCAAACTCACTTTTTTTCACAAATTCGACGAAATCCCATACAAAATCCATCAGGAAACAATACTCATTCACAAGACCCTCAACTCAAGAACTTAAAACCTCCATTGTTAAAGAACTGGGTTAAAACTCAAGAACTTCTCAAGAGACTCATATCAACCAACTTCAACAACGAACTTATGGATGAAATTACATGTAGGGCGCGAGGACGAACAAGTACAATGACTATGAGAGGCTTACATACCTTGAAGAACACTTGTTCGTTGCGAAATTCCTCAACCCTTGAATGAACTCTTGAAAACCCTCTTTTCCTTTTCTTGAACTTTTATTTAAATTTCTAAGTGTTTAAATATGTGAGAAAATAATTAGCGTCTGATTAGACCCTCAATTTGGGTGAAAAAAAATGCGGGTAGGCCTTTAGTGGTAAGGAAAATACCAAAATACCCTTTTCTTTTATAGATAAAAATCCTTAACTAGAGAGGCTCCACTCAAACAGGAATAACTTCTTAATCCTAGCTCGGAGTTTAGCATACTCGGTGGCTTTGGAAAGATGACTCAAAGACCTTCAATTTGATACCTCACGGGCAACCTAACTCTTTATATGCTAAAGTATGGTCTTTTGAATTTGACCCAAAACTAAAAACTGATCGGAGTCTAAGGTGTTATAATATCTCCCCCTTGGGGACATTCGTCCTTGAATTTGATCACACTAAGTAGAAAAGGGGTGGAAAGCATTTAATAACCCCAACCTAACACACAACATGCAATAATCAAACTCAGCATATCAACTTAAAAGAGTACTTTACAAAGAGTCAGTACCTTGATTTGGGATTTCTCCGGAAGGAAAGAGCTGAGGGTATCTCTTCTTCATATCTTCCTTAGCCTCCCAAGTAGCTTCCTCAACAAATAGATTCCTCCATAAGACCTTGACTAATGCAACCTCTTTGGTTCTCAACTTGCGAACCTGATGATCAAGAATCTGAATGGGCACCTCCTAATAAGATAAACTGTCCTTGATTCCAATGTTCTCAGTAGGTACAATAAGTGAAGGATCACCCATACACTTTTTCAACATAGAAATGTGGAACATTGTATGGACTGCTGCTAATTCTGACGGTAGCTCCAACTCATAAGCTATGTTGCCAATTTTCTTGGATATCTGGTAAGGACCAATGTATCGGGGACTGAGTTTCCCCTTCTTACCAAATCTCATAACACCCTTCATGGGTGAAACCTTCAAGTAAACCCAATCATCAACCTCAAACTCCAAGTCTCTTCTCCTAACATCGGTATAGGATTTCTAACGACTTTGCGATGTTTTTAACCTTTCCTAAATAATCTTCACCTTCTCCATGGCTTGATGAACCAAATGTGGTCCTATCAACTCAGCTTCACCAACCTCGAACCAACCAATAGGAGATCTGCATCTTCTCCCATAAAGAACCTTATAAGAAGCCATTTGGATACTGGCGTGGTAGCTAATATTGTAAGCAAACTCTATGAAAGGAAAGTGGTCATTCCAATTACCTTTGAAGTCTATGACACAAGCCCTAAACATATACTCTAGGGTCTAAATTATGCGCTCTGCTTGACCATCAGTCTGAGGATGAAAAGTAGTACTAAGGTTCTGATTCGAACCCAAACCTTTCTGAAAGGACTTCCAAAACTGAGCAGTGAATTGTGCACCCCTATAAGAAATGATAGACACTGGAACTCCATGAAGTCTGACTATCTCTTGAATGTACAATCTGGCATAGTCTTTTGCTGAATTTGTAGTATTTACTGGCACGAAATGGGTTGATTTAGTGATCTGATCTACAGTCACCCAAATTGAATCATGTTGCCGGTGAGATCGCGGCAAGCCAGTAATAAAATCCATATTGATCATCTCTCACTTCCATTTAGGAAGAGTTATATTTTGAGCCACACCACCGGATCTTTGGTGCTCTACCTTGACTTTTTGGCAATTTGGGCACTTAGCAACGAAATCTACAATACACCTCATCATACTACTCCCCGAATAGACTTATGTCAAGTCGTGGTACATTTGTGTGGAACCGAGATGGATTGAATACCTGGAAATATGAGCCTCTTCCATGATCCTCTCGTGGAGTTCATCAACCTTTGGTACACACAATCTACCGTGATATCTCAACACACCATCTCCTCCTTATTCAAAAGTCATCACCTTTTGTTTATGAACATTTGCTTTCAGTTCAAGTAAAACAAGTTCTTGATCTTGCTTCTCCTTCACTTCAAACACTAGTGATGATTCAGCCTCATGCATCACCACCGCTCCACCTTCGGTGGAATCAAATAAAAGGACTCCCAAACAGGAAAGTCCATGAACTTCCTTAGCCAGTTCTTTTTTGCCTTCCGCAACATGAGCAGTACTTCCTATAGATAACCTGCTCAAAGTATCAACAACAACATTAGCCTTACCTGGGTAATAGAGGATAATCATGTCGTAGTCTTTGAGTAACTCTAACCACCTCTTTTGTCTGATATTAAGCTCTTTCTGACTTAAAACATACTGAAAACTCTTTTGATTGGTGAACAAATCTACATGAACACCATAGAGATAGTGATGCCATGTTTTGAAAGCAAATACCACAGTTGCCAACTCAAGATCACGAGTCAGGTAATTCTTCTCGTGAATCTTAAGTTGTCTGGAGGAATAGGCTATAACCTTACCATTCTGCATCAATACACAACCAAGTTTGACTCTGGACACATCACAATACACAACAAAGCCTTTTATACCCTTTGGTAGGGTCAACACTGGGGCAGTAGATAACCGGGTTTTCAATTCCTGAAAGCTTTTGTGACAAGCTTCAGACCATTGAAACTTAACTATTTTTTTAGTCAACTTTTGTCAGCGGGGATGAAATATATGAAAACCCCTCGACAAACCTTCTATAGTAACCAACCAATCTCAAGAAACTCCTTATATCAGTAGGAGATGTGGGTCTGGGCAAATTCTGCACTACTTCAATCTTCTGAGTGTCAACTCAAATCCCTTCACCAGATACAATGTACCTAAGAACGCCACAGATTCAAGCCAAAACTCATACTTAGAAAATTTGCATACAACTCCTTATCTTTGAGGCTTTCGAGGACTATTCTGAGATAACTAGCATGATCCTCCTCACTCCTCAAATAAATCAATATGTCATCAATAAACATGATAACAAACATGTCAATATACTGCTTAAACACTCTGTTCATAAGGTCCATGAACGATGTAGGAGCATTAGTCAAGCCAAAGGACATAACAAGAAACTCCTAATGACCATAACGGGTCCTGAATGATGTTTTCGGGATGTCACTTTCTCTTACTTTCAACTGATGATAGCCAAATTTGAGGTATATCATAGAAATGCAAGTGTCACCGTGACGTTGATAAAAAAGATCATCAATACTCGGAAGGGGATAATTATTCTCTATAGTGACCTTGTTCAACAGGCAGTTATCGACCCATCTTTCTTCCTCACAAATAAGACTGGAGCACCCCAAGGTGAGACACTAGGTCGAATGAAACCCTTATCAAGAAGATCTTTCAACTGCTATTTTAACTCTTTTAACTCAGCTGGGGCTATATTATATGGCGGAATGGAGACAGGTCGAGTATCAGGAAGAATGTCATGACCCAGGGGTACCCCCTAGATGTAACATGGCGTATAGAACCCCGAAGGACTCCCTACAAGCCACTTAGATCTCATAACATAAGAAATAAAACAATAAGTGTAAAACAATAGTCCAAGTCCAAAACATTTTATAAAGGCAAAGCGGAAGTCTAAAACACTTGTCTCATCATAGCCATCTAATATAATAAAATAAAATTCGGCCTAGCCCATACATCATGTCCAAAATAGAAATACATGAAAGAAAGTGAACGATAAACTCTTTCCTCGAAGCATGAGGACTCACCTAAGCTCAGAAATCTGAAACTCAACAACTAGCCATGACACTGATGACTCTCACTGTCGGACCCTACATTCGGGGAAATGCAGGCAAGAGTATGCGTTAGTACAAAATAGTGTACCAAGTATGATATCCATGCATAAAAACATTTAAATCATGCTAAAAGGGACATTTCATTTCATGACATGCAATTGACCAAGCTAAAAATGATATAAGAGAGTTAGAAAACATAAGTCATAAAACCATAGTCAATGCAAGCTAATATCATCTTTAAAACCTTTGAACTCATATGTGATACTTCGTGAAGTAACCTTAGTTCATTATTAATGTGGGGAATTAGCCTTAACCGACATAGAGACCATGTGAGCTATAACATGATCCCCCGGTGTCTCCCACAACGAAAAGGAATGTCCTACTTGCCAAGTTAGAACCATGAACTTCTAGCTTAAGTGGATCCACTAGCTAATGTCTCTTGAGACAACCATCCTATGGGGGCACATAGGTAAGGGATAAGGAGATTGCTTCTAGAAACCCGGCCTTTACTAACGGGAGAGCTTCCATCTCAATATCCTCTCGATGCTAAGCATAAATCCCATGGAATAGTCATTTGTTATTTGACCTCATTTTCCATGGAAAGGCATCCTAGGATAACCAATCCAAGCTAGTTTCATTAGGATAGCTCTTACTCTTTGATTCAATTAGGTGAGAAAGACTTTCAACATAAGAATCCTTTCTATGTGAGAAAACCTTTCACATCTTGCTTTTATGTGTACATGAGAAAATTTTGTCAATGACACATCATGATCATTGGTACTTTACTCTCAAAGCACCCTTAAAAAATTTGCATTGATTTCATAAGAAAATGCATAAGTCCATAATTTACCTCTTGAGGTTCAAAATCCACTTTCAATCATGAACACTTAGAAAACATGGGTTAGATATGGATCTCATCATAAATACATGTAAAGCTTGCAATACATGCTTAATTTCATAAAACTCTTGCTTCATGCTCAAAATCCCACATCATATGATTCATAACTTGAAAACATGGTGAATACATGGGTTCATGGGGAAATCATCACAAAATTATAGTATTTCATCAATTCATGCATAAAAGATCATAATTCAATCATTTAAATCAATAATCAAAAGAACCCATGATAATTGATGAAAACCCTAACTCGATTGGGGAATTCTACCTTTAAAAATAGAGGAATTTCGGAACTCCATGAATGGAAGGAATTCATGAATGAAAACTATCATACCTTAAATCAAAATGCTAGCCTTTAATGGAGGAATTGAGACCTTGGCTTGAAACCCTAGGTTGAATCCTTCTTCTTCTTCAAGTTTCTAGAGAGAGAAATATTTTGGAGAGGAGAATTGATCTTCTTTTGTGAATTTGGAAGAATGAAGTGAATAGTCTAATTTGGGGGTTAAAAATACCTATATAGGGGTCTTAGTGATGGGTAAAATGACGTAGTATAGGAATAAGTTAATCAGGAAAAGACCCACCTAACCCTGGAACTTTAACTACCAGCATGACCCACGACTCGAGACTGACGGACCGTGGACTGACCAACAGTCCATCCTGCACACTCGTCGTTGGTGGATAGAGAGATTTGTTCAATCTACGTACCCCTAGACCACGGACCGTGGACCCACCGACGGTCCAGTCGTGGTTCCTGCCCTAGACAACTTTTTGAGTGGCCAATCCACGGACCCACTTACTGTCTATGGTCCAACCGACGGGCCATGCTTAGCCCTCGTGGATGGCACTTGGGAGTTCTGAGTTTTTCTATTTTGCCCTCTTTCGGATTCGGAATGTTACAATATCTCCCCTTGGGATCATTCGTCCTCGAATGAGATTCAAACTGGTTCTAAAAGATTAGGAGAGGAACTTAACAACCCAACCTAATAATGCAATGCATGTAACTAAGAAGGAACTATCGACTCCAAGCTAGGATGTTCTCAAAATATCATAAGGGGGGTGAAACTAAGTCTAACAGCCCATCATGCATGCAATGCACAAATCAAGGAGGAAACATCAACTCCAAGCTAAACATACTCAATGTATCATAAGGAAGCAGGAACTACATCTAGCAACCCAATATGCGTGAATTTGTTTTTCTCAACATTACTCTTGTACAAGGAGGAACTACCTTCTCCAAGCAAAAAGCATGCGCAACACAATATCATGGAGCACATATGCAGTTTCTTCTCAAAAAGCATAGCTAAATCATGTTCATCAATTCATCTCATGAAGTCTATAGGCAACTTATACACAATGCACAACAACATGAGGAAAATCAATCATATAAACTGATGTTCTTTCAAAACACAAGTTTTCATGAACATGCATCACATAAGGAAATCATGGAAATACATAAAACACATGACTCCCAAAACAAAAGACAACCCAAGAGGAACTCATTACTTCAAGCTAGAGTAGGAGTAGAAGGAAAGAGATGAGGATATTGGGACATCATATCGGCCTCGACCTCCCAAGTAGCACCCTCAATAAATTTATTACTCCACAATACTTTCACAGAAGCTATTTCTTTATTTCTGAACTTCTTGACTTGCCGGTCTAGGATCTCAACCGGAACTTCCTCATACGAAAGACTTTCATTAAATCCCAACCCTTCTGAAGGAACTATGGATATCGGATCACCAACACATTTCTTCAACATGAAGACATGGAAAACGGGATGCACCGATGCCAACTCATTCGGCAAATCTAACTCATAAGCAACCCTACTAACACGCCTCAAAATTTGATATGGGCCTACATATCAGGGACTAAGCTTTGCTTTCTTACCAAACCTCATTACACCCTTCATGGGTGAGATTTTCAAGTAAACCTAATCATGGATATCAAATTCAAGATCTCTTCTTCTCACATCGACATATGTCTTTTGTCGATTTTGAGTCGTTTTCAACCTTTCTCTTATAAGCCGAAATTTCTCTATGGCCTCTTGTACCAACTCAGAACCTATTAGGGCAACTTCACCCATCTCAAACCAACCTATAAGAGATCTACACCTCCTACCATATAGGGCCTCAAATGGAGCCATATCAATACTCGAGTGATAGTTGTTATTGTAAGCAAACTCAATCAATAGCAAATGGTCATCCCAATTACCCGTAAAATCAATCACACAAGCCCTTAACATATCTTCCAAATTTTGGATAGTACACTCCGCCTGCCCATCGGTTTGGGGATGAAAGGTCGTGCTAAGCTTAACCTTCGTGCCAAGATCCTTTTGAAATGACTTCCAAAACTGAGAGGTGAATTGGGTACCACGATAGAAAATAATGGACAATGTCACTCCATGCAACCTTACCATTTCTCTCAAGTACAACTTGGCATAGTCTTCCGCCAAATAGGAATCTTTGATGGGAAGGACATGAGCCAATTTCGGCATCCGATCTACTATCACCCAAATCGAATCATATTCTCTCCGGGTGCGAGGCAAACCAACTATAAAGTCCATATTCAAGTCTTCCAATTTCTAAGTAGGAATGCTAATGCCTAGGGATAAACCTCCCAGTTTCTGATGCTCAATCTTTACTTGTTGGCAATTTGGACACTTAGCCACAAATCCCGCAATATCCTTCTTCATCTCATTCCACCAATAGACCTCCCATAAATCAAGGTACATATTGGTGGCTCCCGTGTAAATGGAATACCATGAACTATGGGCTTCTGACAAGATTTGTTGCCTCAAGTCGTCCACATTCGGAACATATAAACTACCTTGGTATGTAGGTACACCATCTCCCCCTTGGGAGAAAGTCTCAACGGATTTCTTAAGCACCGCTTCTTTTAATTCTACCAAAATTGGATCAAGACCTTGCTTGGCTTTCACATCCGCCACAAAAGGTGATTTGGAACCATTGTGAACCATAACACCACCCTTTGTGGAGTCCACTAATTGAACACCTAATCGAGCCAAGCTATGAACATCTCGAACCAACTCTTTCTTTTCTTCTTCAATATGAGCAACACTACCCATAGATAACCGACTAAGAGCATCCACTACCACATTAGCTTTATCGGGGTGATAAAGAACACTCATGTCATAATTCTTCAATAACTCAAGCCACCTTCTTTGGCGAAGATTTAGATCTTTCTAAATAAACACATATTGCTAACTCTTGTGGTCGATAAACACATCTACATGAACTTCATACAAATAATGCCTCCAAATCTTTAAGCCAAATACGACCGCCGCTAGTTCAAGGTCATGGGTAGGATAATTCTTCTCATGAATCTTAAGTTGCCTTGAGGCATAGGCAATAAGTTTCCCGTTTTGTATAAGCACACATCCTAACCCAATTTTCGAGGCATCACAATAAACCACAAAACCATTCATCCCTTTCGATAAGGTTAACACCGAAGCGGTAGTAATTCTATCTTTCAAATCTTGAAAACTCTTCTCACATAATTTGGACCATATGTACTTAGCCTTTTTTTGAGTCAAAGCCGTCAAAGGAGAGGCAATTGAAGAGAAACCCTCAACAAACCTTCTGTAGTAACCGGCTAAACCAAAGAAACTTCTAATATTTTAAGGAGTTTGAGGTCTAGGCCAACTCTTGACCGCATCCGTCTTCTTAGGATCTACCCAAATACCCTTACTTGAAACAACATGAACCAGGAAAGCTATAGACCTTAACCAAAATTCACATTTGCTAAACATTGAAAAGAGTTGTTGGTCCTTAAGAATTTGCAACACGATCCTCAAATGATCAATATGCACATTCTCACTTCTTGAATAGATCAAAATATCATCAATGAACACAATCACAAACAAGTCAAGGTATTGTCTACACACCATATTCATCAAATCCATAAATACCGCCGGAGCATTAGTCAAGCCAAACGACATCACCAAAAACTCATAATGACCATATCAGGTTCTAAAATCCATTTTCAAAATATCATCATTCTTCACCCTCAATTGGTAATAACCCGACCGAAGGTCAATCATAGATAAATAGCTTGCTCCTTGAAGTTGGTCAAATAAATCATCTATCCTTGGAAGACGATACTTATTCTTAATGGTCACCTTGTTCAACTGACGGTAGTCAATACACATACGAAGAGAACCATTTTTCTTTCTAACAAACAAAACTGGAGCACCCCATGGATAGATACTCGGTTGGATGAAACCCTTATCCAACAAATCCTTTAATTGTTCTTTCAACTCCTTTAGTTCTGCCGGAGCCATACGGTAAGGAGGAATAAAAATAGATTGCGTATCTGGGAGAAGGTCAATACCGAAGTCTATTTCCCACTCGGGAGGAATACCTGGTAAAATATCTGGGAACACTTCCGGAAACTCATTAATGATGGAAACTGACTCGAGAGTAAGGATTTCGGAATCTACATCCCCCACCCTAACTAGATGGTAAATGCAACCCTTAGAGATAATCTTTCTAGCTTTAATATAAGAGAGGAATTGATCCTTAGGCATAAAATTTCCCCCCTTCCACTCTAGGACAGGCTCATTCGGAAATTGAAACTTGACTACACGAGTTCTACAATCAATAGAAGCATAACATGAGTGCAGCCAATCCATACCCAAGATAACATCAAAATCTAGCATATGAAGCTCTACCAAGTCAACAAGAGTAACTCTATGGGACAAGGAAATTGGACACTTTCTATAGACCCTCTTAGCCACAATAGAATCACGAATAGGAGTAGATACAAAAAAAGGTTCTAACAACACATCCGAAAGAACATCAAACCTCATAGCCACTTATGGAGTCACAAAAGACAAAGTAGCACCGAGATCAAGTAAAGCAAAAACTTCAACTTGGAAAACTTACAACATACTAGTAACCACATCGGGAGAACCCTGTTGTTCACCTTGAGTCTGAAGTGCATAGAATCAGTTTTGCTTAGGAGCATTGGGACCTGCACCACTAGTAGCAGCTTGCTTGCCCTCTCTTCCTTTAGTCGCAAGCATTGGACAATCCCTCATTTTGTGACCATTTTCACCACAACCAAAGCAACCATCCGTGACGGCTAGGCACTTAACCTTGTGCTTCCTTCCACACTTAGAACAAGTAGACCTAGGAAATGAAGATCCACTACCATTACCTCCTTGAGGATTTGGGTTAGACACCCTATCTTTGTTGAACTTTGGAGGAGCATTGGAGGAACCTTGACCGGAAAACCTTTGTCCAAATCTAGGATGACATTTTCCATCGGACCTTGTATGAGAGAAATTTCCATCTCCGATCTTAGCCATCTTTACCTCTCTAGACTTTTCCTTGAGTTTCTCCTCTCAATTTGTTGTGCATGGACCATGAGACGATAGATATCCATGTCATTAATTATCTTAGCGGTTCGGCAATCTTTAACCAGCATTTTGGACACATCTGAAATAAACTTACTCATCTTAGCCCTTGAATCGGCAACCATGGTTGGAACATAGTTAGACAATTGTGTGAACTTTAGATCATATTCCCTCACACTCATACTTCCTTGTCGAAGGTTAATGAACTCAAGCACCTTAGCTTCCCTCATATCAAGGGGAAAGAACCTATCAAGAAAAGCGGCCTTAAACTTCTCCCAATCAAGAGGACCCACATCTTCTGGTCTCCCTTCTTTCCATTGGATATACAAAATTTGAGCCACACCTTTTAGTTAATAAGCGGCCAACTCCTTCTTTTCCACCGGCGTAACCCCCATGATCATCAAAGCCTTATAGACCTCATCAATAAATTCTTGAGAATATTCCTCAACCTTAGAACCATGAAACTCTGGAGGATTCATCTTAGTGAAGTCACTCACTCTTGAAGCCGCCGTGCCCATATTTGGGTTCACGGGAACCATTACCTCCCTATTAGCTTGGGCCGTCATGGCTTGATCCAACACTTGAAAAACAGCCCTAAACTTTACATTAGACACTTGCTCGACCAAAGGATTGATCGGAACTTGAGGTGCTTGGAGAGGAGCTTCTTGTTACGCATTCTCCCTCACATTCCTTCTAGTATAAGCTCTTCATGTGGCTATGTCCTGTAGAGCATCAGATAAGGATTAGGAGAGAGACCTTATAGAGTTGAACTCTATCGCACGACCTAAGAGTAACGAAAGAAATGGAGTTTCCTAATCATCTTGTAGCCTCTCATTCATAAATGTGGCGCACTTCAAACTTATGAACAAGATTCTACTAGACGTGGCTTATGAGACATCCTAGGACCATTTTAAACCTTGTGCTCTGATACCAAGTTTGTCACAACCTAGGGGTACCACCTAGATGTAACATGGCGTATAGAACCCCGAAGGACTCCATATAAGGCACTTAGGTCTAATAAAATAAGAAATAGAACAATAAGAGTAAAATAATAGTCCAAGTCCAAAATATTTTATAAAGGCAAAGCGGAAGTCTAAAACACTTGTCTCATCATAGTCATCTAATACAATAGAATGAAATTGAGCGTAGCCCATATATCATGTCCAAAAGATAAATACATGAAAGAAAGTGAACAATAAACTCCGTCCTTGTAGCATGAGAACTCACTAAAGCTCAGAAATCTCGAACTCAACCACTAGACATGACACTGATGACTCTGACTGTTGGACCCTACATTTGGGAAAATGTAGGCAAGAGTATGTGTTAGTACAAAACAACGTACCAAGTATTATAGCCATGCATAAAATATTTAAATCATGCTAAAAGTGATTTTTCATTTCATGAAATTCAATTGACCAAGGTAAAACATGATATAAGAGAGTTAGAAAATATAAGTCATAAAACCATGGTCAATGCAAGCTAACATCATATTTAAAAACTTTGAACTCATATGTGATACTTCTTGAAGTAACCTTAGTTCATTATTAATGTGGGGAATTAGCCTTAACCGACATAGAGACAATGTGAGCTATAACATGATCCCCCGGTGTCTCCCACACCGAAAAGGATTTTCCTACTTGCCAAGGTAGAACTATGAACTTCTAGCTTAAGTGGATCCACTAGCTAATGTCTCTTGAGACAATCATCCTATAAGGGCACATAGGTAAGGGATAAGGAGATTGCTTCTAGAAATTCGGCCTCTACTAACGGGAGAGCTTCCATATCAATATCCTCTAGGTGCTTAACATAAATCCCATGGAGTAGTCATTTCTTACTTGACCTTATTAACCGTGGAAAGTCATCCTAGGATAAGAAATCCAAGCTAGATTCATTAGGATAGCTCTTACTCTTTGATTCAATTAGGTGAGAAATCCTTTCAATCTAAGAATGATTCTATGTGAGAAAACCTTTCACATCTTGCTTTTATGTGTACATGAGAAAATCCTTTCAACGACACATCATGATAATTGGTACTTTACTCTCAAAGCACCCTTAAAACTTTTGCATAGATTTCATAAGGAAATGCATAAGTCCACAATTTACCTCTTGAGGTTCAAAACCCATTTTCAATCATCAAAACTTAGAAAACATAGGTTAGATATGAATTTCATCATAAATACATGTAAAGCTTGCAGTACATACTTAATTTCATGAAAATCTTGCTTCATGCTCAAAATGACACATCATATGATTCATAACTTGAAAACACGAGGATTACATGGGTTCATGGGTAAATCATCACAAAATCATAGTATTTCATCAAATAACATATAAGAGATCATAATTCAATCATTAAAATCAATAATGAAAAGAACCCATGATAATTGAAGAAAACTCTAACTCAATTGGGGAATTCTACCTTTAAAAATAGAGGAATTTGGGAACTCCATGAATTGAAGGAATCCATGGATGAAAACTATCATACATTGAATCCAAATGCTAGCCTTCAATGGAGGAATTGAGACCTTGGCTTGAAACCCTAGGTTGAATCCTTCTTCTTCTTCAAGTTTCTAGAGAGAGAAATATTTTGGAGAGGAGAATTGATCTTCTTTTGTAAATTTAGAAGAATGAAGTGAATAGACTAATTTGGGGGTTGAAAAATACCTATATAGGGGTCTTAGTGAAGGGTAAAACGACGTAGTATAGAAATAAGTTAATTAGGAAAAAACCCATCTACCCCTGAATATTTAACTGCCAGCATGACCCACGACTCGAGACTGACGGACCATGGACTGACCAACGGTCTGTCCTGCACACTCGTCGTTGGTGGTCAGAGAGTTTTGGTCGTTATACGGACCCCTGGACCACGTACCGTGGACCCACTGATGGTCCATAGGTCTAGTCGTGGTTCCTGCCATGGACAACTATTTTAGTGGCTAATCCACATACCCAGCTACGGTCCGTGGTCTAACCCATGGGCCATGGTTGGCCCTCGTGGATGGCACCTAGGAGTTCTGAGTTTTGCTATTGTGCCCTCTTTCAGATATGGGGTGTTACAAAGAATGTCTATGCCGAAATCTATTTTTCTCTTAGGAGGGTCTCCGGGAAGATCATCTGAAAAGAGCTCTGAAACTCACTCACAACTGGAATTGACTGAATATTCGGTGTCTCAACACTAGAGTCATTAAATCGGAGTAAGTGATAAATGCACCTCTTAGAGACTAACTTTCTGGCCTTAAGGTATGAAATGAAACGACCCTTAAGCATTGCTAAACTACTCATCCCCTCTAAAACTGGCTCATTAGGAAGCTGAAACTTAACTACTCGAGTTCTACAATCAACTAAGGCATAACATTCATGGAGTCGGTCCATACCTAGAATAATATCAAAGTCCACTATGTCTAGCTCTACTAAGTAAGCCATGGTGTCCTTGTAATTGAAAGAGATGGTACAATTATGATAAACTCTTTCTGATAGGACAAACTCACCAACATTTGTGGAAACACTGAAGAGCTCAAGAAGTCGTTCGAAAAGAATATAGAACCTCACAGCTATATACGGAGTCAGAAAAGATAGACTCGCACATGGATCAAGTAATGCATATACATCAAAAGTAAAGACTTTGATCACACTCGTGACAAAATCTGGTGAATTCTCCTACTCTAGGCGACTGATTATAACATACATATAGTTTACAGCTCTGCATGTCCCTGAAGTAGCTTCTCTCAAAGTAGCTCTATCTACCGGAGTCGTTGAAGAAGATTGGGCTCTATTGCCCCCATTACCATTTCCCTGAGCATTCTTAAGGCACTCTCTCATGAAGTGACCTGTCTGGCCACACTTGAAGAAGACATTGGAGCCATCACGACACGCTCCTGGGTGGTTTCTACCACACTTAGCACATGTAGGAGTCCAACTAGCCCCTTGTACCACACTACCTTGAGACTGAGTAGGTCTAGTTCTGGAATTTGGGGAGTTCTGGTTCCTGAAATCACCTATATTCTTTGGTGCAGGTGCACTAGTTGATGATGGAGTAGGCTCAGTTGGCCTATGCTGAAATGATGACTGGTTCACATTTTCGATCTTATGTTTTCCGAACTCATGACCTGTTGTCTTAGCCCTCTTACTACGGAACCCTTCCATGTCTCTAAACTTGTCCTCCTCAACCTAGTACACATAGATCATAAGCCTGGCTATGTCCATGTCTCCTATCAACATAGCTATCTTACCTTCCTTACTTGACAACCGAAACAACCCAGACACAAACAGACTCATCCTTCTTCTCATAGCTGCCACTATCTCTGGAGCATAACGGGACAAATGGGTTAACTTGAGGCTGTACTCACGCACACTCATGGACTCCTGTCTCAAATTCAAAAATTCCCTCACCTTTGCTTCCCTTAACTCGCGGGAAAAGAAGTGCCCTAAGAAGGCACTTTCAAAAATAGCCTAAGTCACTAGTGGTGCCCCTTCAGCCATGCTCTTCTTCCATTGGTCGTACCAAATCCTAGCAACACCCTTGAGTTGGTATGAATCTAACTCCGCACGCTCAGCATCAGCAACAAGCATAACCTCAAACACTCTCTGCAGTTCCTCCAAAACATTCTCCGGATCCTCAATGACATTTAACCCTGTAAACTCTAGGGGATTCATTCCCAAAAATTCACGGATCCTGGATGTATCAGCTCCACCTTGATGAACCCCTCATTGTTGGCCAGCTTGATTTTCCACAACCTGAGTTAATATCTGAATAGCATTCCTAAACTCAGCATTGGTGACATCTCCCTAAGGGGGTTGAACTTCTGGTGCATTGAGAACCTCTTGATCTTGAAGATTGTCACTTCTCCTAGAAGGACGTCCTTGAACAGCTCTTCATGGAGGCATGATCTGTAAAGATATGCGCAAGAACGAATTAGAGGAAACTTTTATAAAGTTTCACTCTATCGTACGAAAAAAGAGTAAGAAAAAGTGAATGTTTTCCTAAATGTTGTAGCCTCCTAATTATAGATGTGGCGCGCTTCAAACCGATAAGTAAGACTCTACAGACATGACTTCATAGAAAACCTAGGACTCTTGAACTCCATGCTCAGATACTAAGTTTGTCACGCCTCGAGCCTACACCCTAGACGTCGCCGACACTCGAGAACCATCATTGGTACCCAAGCAAACCCTTGGCCTGGCTGACTACTTAGCGGAAGACTTAATCAAGTGAAATAGGAAATTAATGCAAAGATTAACTCATAAGGGCTTAATAATAGCCTAACTCACTAATGTCTGAAGGTACTTAAATAACATAAGTAATCAATGCAAAGTCTCAAAGGAGCATCAACAATGGAAAACATGAAAAGACTCCTCAAACTACTACAGTCTATGAAGCCTTTAAATACTACGATAGATGTCGGGACAAGACCCACGACATCTTAACAAAACTGAAATGCAAATCTGGAACCCTCCAGAAAGAAAGGAGACACACCAAAGCTAACTAGAATGCAAGTGGTATCAACGAAGCTCCAGTTGATGACCTTGAACACTTGTATCTGCATCATAAATAAGATGCAGGTTGAATGATGTCAGTGCATTGAATGTACGAGTATGCAAGGGGAAAAATGAAACATAATGTAACTGAACAGATAACCTGGAAAGACATACTCACCTCATGTCAACTCAAATATGAAAGAAACAATAAGAGATGCAATATATATAGCTTTTAAAATATTAAATATCAACTCAAATGTATAAAAATACAATAACATACTCTTTACTCTTATTTGGGAGATTCTCTAACTGACAACCATCACTATGAGTTATGTGATGATACAACATCTCGCCCACGCTGCCAGAACTGTTCTATACCTTTCTGGGGTATAGAACTCCTCAACTAAGTGTATCCACTAAGCTATGCTTAAAAATAATAAGGTATCGTCTAAAAAGTATGACCCTTTACCCATGTTGGCTACATGGTTTATGAGGAATGTGAGTTGTGTGAACTCACCCCCATATCAGTGCTCAGTACTACTCCCAATAATTTATATATAACTCATCCTCAAATGTATAAAACATAACTCTTTCTCATATTGAGGTTATTACTCAAAAGATCTTCATAAAAGAGGTAATACTCACAAACTCCTCATAAACTCATTTAGAAATCGTTGTTTCTTTCTTTTAGAATGTAAAAGTGTTATACTTAGGAATAATAAGTTCCCTTATACTCATTTTAAATATGAAAGAAAACTCTCCTCATCCTCACACTGATTTACTCAAGTCTTAAATCAAGTTATAGATAATTGCAAAAGACTTCTAAAAATAACTCAAAAGGACTTCTTGAACTTTCCTCTTAACTTTACTTTAATATTAAAAGTGAATTTAAGAGCTATGATTAGTATATGATGAATCTTTCAACGATTAATGAGGAATTAGATAGTGAATATCAAGAAGAAAACGTGGGTATGATTCGAGGGAACACACATGGAAAGAAGGACGGACGAGTAAGGGACCTGGTGACCCTGGCGTACTGAGTGGTATAGGACGTCAGCCCCTAAACTATAGGGCAGTGTTTGGGGTGCATTACTGGCGTGGCGCGCCATGCCCTAAACTACTGACCACTAGTTTGGGAGCTATGGCTGGCGCAGTGTCTCATGTCCCTGCCCAGAAATCTGACAAATTTTCTTACCCAATTTCAAGTCCTAACTCATCTAGAATCGAATGATTTTTTCCAAACTCACTTCGATTCACAAATTTGATGAAATCCCACACAAAATCCATCAATAAACAACACTCATTCGCAAGACCCTCACCTCAAGAACTCTAAACCTCCATTATTAAAGAATGGGGTTAAAACTCAAGAAACTCAAATCAACCCACTTCAAAAACGAATTTATGGATGAAATTACATGTAAGGCGTGAGGAAGAACAAGTCCAATCACTGCGAGAAGCTTACATACCTCGAAGAACACTTGTTCTTGGAGAAATTCCTCAACCTTGAATGAACGCTTGAAAACCCTCTTTTCCTCTTCTTGAACTTTGCTCTAAATTTCTAAGTGTTTAGGAATGTGAGAAAATAATTAGCGTCTAATTAGACCCTCAATTTGGGTGAGGAAAAATGTGGGTAGGACTTTAGAGGTAAGGAAAAGACCAAAATATTGTTTCCTTGTACGGATGAAAAGCCTTAACTTGAAAGTCTTCACTCAAACAGACATAACTTCTTACTCCTAGCTCGGAATTTAACAAACTCAGCGGCATTGGAAAGAGGAGTCAAAAACCTTCAATTTGATACCTCATGGGCCACCTAACTCTTTATATGCTTAAAATTATGGTCGTTTGAAGTTGACCCAAAACTACAAATGGATTGTAGTTTGAGGTGTAACAAGGACTCTATGAAGTATTTGTTTTGGTATATACCCAAATGCAATTAAAAACCATATCCATATATCCTATCCCTCCCAAAGATACTAAAATGTCTGAAACCAGAAGGGGATAATAATGGAAGTTCCTCAAGTTCTTGTCTTTAGAACCCAACTCGAGTTTAGTCAGGTTGCATATTTGGTTTGTATGTACAAAATTCTGAACGAATCCTAAGAGTCATTTCAGATATTTTCGCGTTGGATGTGTTTTGCGGGTGTCTACTATGCCTCACTTTCGTGAAGGGTCATCAAGTTCGCGACCTTCACCTTAGCTAGAGCTGGCTCGCGTTCACGAGGGGTCAGGTGGTCTGGCCATCACGTTTGCGAAGGCTTGTTCCTTTCGCGATCTTCGCGTTAGCGAAGACCAGTTCACGAAAGTGATAGGCTTAGTTTTTACGAGGTTCGCTTAGGCGAACTGTCACACCCCGAGCCTACACCCCGGGCAGGACTGGCACTCGAAAACCATTGCTGACCCCAAGCAAACCCTTGGCCTGGCTTACTACTCAGCGGAAGACTTACTCATGATAAGATACTTTAAAAAGTAAACTGGACTGCTCAATAGATAACTTAGAATGTATTAAATAACATTCAACTTAGCCAAAGTGGCAACTCAAGATTCAACATAAGCCAATATCAAGGTAGTGACAAATGAACTAACTAACTGCCTATCTATGAAGCCTCTAAAACTGGGAGGGATGTCGGGACAAGACCCCCGATCATCCTAACAACTAGAAACTACTAAAGCAATGTAAATAGGGATCCTCCGGAAAGCCAGGAGGCTCACCACAAGACTCTAAATGCTCAACTGGATCAACGAAGCACTGGATGCTGATCGTGGTTACCTGTATCTACATCATAACAACGATGCAGGCCAAATGGCGTCAGTATATTCAATGTACGAGCATGCGAGGGGAATACTAAAATAAGACATAAGCTTGAAAGGAACTGAAAGAAAATTCCTGGGCTCAACTCAACTCAACTTAACTCATTTTAATATAAAGCAATAATATGAATGCAGTATAGAGAAAAGCTTTTAAAACATGGATAATAACTCTGTGTATTTAGAAATACAATAATAACTCTGTATGTATGCAAAGATACAATATAAACTCTGTTTGTACATGAAAATACAAATAACTCTGTGTATATAAGAATACAAAATATTGTTGTGGTAGTTTCTCTAACCGACAACCATCACTTAAGAGCTATTGTGATGATACAACGTTTTGCCTCACGCTGCCAGGGCCGTCCTATACCTTGCCGAGGGTATAGAACCTTACTACAAAGTGGATCCACTAGTCTATGCTAAAAATCACTAAGGAATCATCTAAAAAGTATGACCCTTTTCTACCCATGATCACTACATGGTTTATGGGGCTGGGAGTTGTCTGAACTCTCCCCCATATCGGTGCTCAATACTACTCCCAAAATATAATAATAGCTCTTATGTTTAAAAACATAACTTCTTTCTGTGGTTTGAGATAATTGTTCAAAACTTAGCTCAAAGGCTCTTCTTGGAAATCAAAGTTTCCTCT
>JAJONR010007746.1:0-15087 GCA_029582245.1 Solanum etuberosum
ATATATTATTAAAAGTGGGAAGCTCACATCTTCAAAGTTGAATGACAAATTTGCCCTTACAACAAATTAAAAAAATAAATATATATATATGATGATTTAATAATATATGATGATAAATATAAATATAAATATAATAATATGATTATGTGATGAATGTCACTGCATTTTCTTGTCCCCCTTCCCTTTCTTGATCTAGTTTCTTTGTTCTGATTCTTAAAGTAGGAAGTTGTTGCTTGTCTAGGTTCACGATTTTCCTAGCTTGTCTTGGTAATTCTATGAAAGAATTATAAAGAAGTCTACCTGGATTATCAAAAGCTAGATTAGCTAAATAATCAGCCAAAGAATTACCTTCTCTGTACACAAATTGAATCCGAACTTGACAATCTTGAGAAAATCCCCATATGTCATCAATGTCGGTATTGTAAATTGTAGCAAATTAGATAACACTTTTTTGAAGCGTTAATGCAAAAAATTATTATCTCGAAGATCAAATTTGTTTGTATATATATATTGGTAAGGCAATGATGAAAATTTGTTACTAAATTTATTTTATCTTCCTTATCAGCTTTTTTTCCTCGATAGCAAGACTTAATTTTTATATGGATATATCGGCAAATACTCGTGAATGGAAACCAAGATAAAGATTTCCGCTATAAAATTGAAGTAACTAAATCTTCATACAGAATGGATAAATGCTTCAATTGAATATGTAAAAGAAGTTTCCTATAGAGACATTAAACAAGCTTCCATTTAAAGAATTAAAAAAATATTATTAATAAAAAAGGAATAATGTGAGTCACCCCTAAATGTGGGCACATTTTTGACACTCCTATATGTGACATGCCATTCCATTTTTATTTTAACTTAAAAATTGAGGCCTGTAAGCCTATTTAATAAAATCAAAGGAATATATACAATTCTATACAAAACCAAAGCAAAATAAATTAAAGGCTGAAAGGATAAGACAATACTAAAGTAGGAAACAAAAAGGGAAAAGGAGAGTCGACTTCTCTCCATATCGATTCCTCCGCCATGGATGAGTTGCGAGCACCAGCCGCCGGAGAATCGGTTCCTCAATATTGCATTTCTTCAGTTGCTACCAGCTCTTCTCCAAAGAAACTCTAACCTTCAACTCTTCCTGAGCTAAATCAGTCAGATCTGGAGAGCTTCAAGTTCCGGCTTAGGAAACTAAGGGAGACGAGTTGATGAGGTAAACTTCCTTCGTTGAACTTTAATATCTCGAATACATAGCTCTATTGAAGTAGAACAATCTGATTCAAATCTCCATATGTCATCAATTTTGCTATTGTAAATTGTAGCAAATTATGATATGCTTTTTTGAAGCGTTAATCCAAACAATTATTATCTTGAAGATCAAATTTGTTTGTATATATATCTTGGCAAGGCAATGATGAAAAGTTGTTACTAAATTTATTTTATCTTTCTTATCATCCTTTTTTCCTCGATAGCAAGTCTTAATTTTTGTATGGATATACCGGAAAATAATCGTGAATGGAACCCAGAATAAAGATTTCCGTTGTAAAATTAAAGTAACTAGATCTTCATAGAGAATGGATAAATGCTTCAATTGAATATGTAAAAGAAGTTTCCTATAGAGACATTAAACAAGCTTCCATTTAAAGAATTAAAAAAATATTATTAATAAAAAAGGAATAATGTGAGTTACCCCTAAATGTGGGCTCATTTTTGACACCCCTAAATGTGACATGCCATTTCATTTTTATTTTAACTTAAAAATTGAGGGTCGTAAGCCTCTTTATTAAAATCAAAGGAATATATACAATTTTATACAAAACCAAAGAAAAATAAACAAAATGTTGAAAGGATAAGACAATACTAAAGTAGGAAACAAAGAGGGAAATGGAGAGTCGACTTCTCTCCACATCGATTCCTCCGCCATGGTTGAGTTCCGAGCACCAGCCGCCGGAGAATCGGCTCCTCAATATTGCATTTCTTCAGTTGCTACCAGCTCTTCTCCAAAGAAACTCTAACCTTCAACTCTTCCTGACCTAAATCAGTCAGATCTGGAGAGCTTCAAGTTCCGGCTTTGGAAACTAAGGGAGACGATTTGATGAGGTAAACTTCCTTCCTTAAACTTTAATATCTCGAATACATAGCTCTATTGAAGTAGAACAATCTGATTCTCTTCATCAACTTGTACAAAACCTCTCGTTTAGAAAGCTCGATTGAAGTAGAATTAGTTGATTCATGAATAAACTTGAATAACTCAGAAAAATTTCAAAGAGTTCACAGATGCAAATAGCTATGTAGAAGTAGAAAAATCTATTTCTCTGCATAGATTTTTATATATCCTCTCGTATAAAAAGCTCTATTAAAGAAGTACAAACCAATTCTTTGAATAAACTTACATAATTCGAAAGAATTCCAAAGACTTCACAGATTATTGCAAGTTAACCCCTAAATTAGTATTCAAACGATAGTAAATCTTTTCCCTATTGTTAATCTTTGATACGATGAGCTTTAAAGAGGTTAATACCACACATCAAAAGAAAACTCCAAGTTCTAGATTCAATGTCAAATTCCTACTAGCTTACTCCTGAAATTTGGCTAGCAACTAGTCACTAAGAAGCACTGAATTTGCTTCTGGTTTCTCCTTTAACAGAATGAACCTCAATGATTAATACCCCACATCAAAGGAAGAAATTAGAAACTTGTTCAGTGACTGAATAGTACTCACCTACCCCAAAATCTAATGGAAAGTTATAATCATAAAGAAGCAAATAAAACAGAGTAAATTTACTCACCCATTGCCTATGACTTAGTCTATTACCATTGTGCACCCAAAAGTACTCTCATCGGGTGCCATAGAAAATAGACTTTATGAAATCACTTCAGGCATCACAGTAAGGTAAGAAAACATCCCCTATTTCATTAGGCTGCAAAGAGATGATTAAGAAGAATAAAATCTGCCCAAATCGGCTGTCTAGATGAGCCAGGCTTAAGTGAGGCATACTTATTTTATCCATATTGATCAATTTCTTTGATCTCATCGGAAGATCCTAATAGTTTTCCACCATATAAGTACATGCAAAAGTAACAATCATGTTAGCAAAAAAATCAGCCACAATGTTGCCTTCCCTTAGAGTGTGTTCAACTAAATAGGGACACCTTCCTTCATTCTCTTTATAGCTTTTCCCTCCATAGCAACATTCCAAGGTACCTCCCACCTTTCCTCCAATATATTTATCATAGTGAGTGAATCTCTCTCCACTATAAAAGGCAAAATGTTTCTGTCAAGACTGATTTGAATGCCTTCCTTTATTGCTACTGCTTCTGCAAAGAGATTGGTAGAAACTGGAAGTCTTCTCCCTTTCACCACTACAATATCTCCAGAACAATTTCTTACACAAAAGGAAACAGAACTACGGCCAGGATTACCCTTTGAAGCATCATCAATATTGTATTTATACCATCCATCAGGAGGATGTATCCATCTCACAATCTTGTGTCTACACCTTGGTTCCCAACTTTCTAGAACCTCTACAATTAAGGGCCAATTCATTAGTAGGTTTGGGAAGAAAGGAAATTTGAAACTGGTGAACTTATGAATATTCTCATTTATCCCATGGATAATCTTCTCAACTGGATAAAGACCTCCATGTAAAATGATATTTCTTCTTTTTCATAAAGACCATAAAATAAATATAGGGACTGCAGTCATAATATCTTAAACTTCTCATTGCCAGGAGCATTTCTCCACTTCGGTACCGTTTGTTTAATTTGAATCCAAGGACCATGTAGACCAGCAACATTTGCAAAATAAGTCCAAACTCTCTTGCTATTTCACCTGTAAAGAATTTTTTTTGTATGGTTCAGGGGAAGGTACTATACAACACAAGCAATTTGTAGTTACAGTGCTGTTTCATTTAGCAATTAAAGTAGCCACGAGAATTATATTACACCAGATTCTCCAAACTAGGAAACAAAACATAAAGGGAAATCTCTGCACCCAAATATACTTGTATTGGGGATATTCTTCTTAAAATTGCTCAATTGTTCTTGGACATGGTTGATTATTTTTTCTGGCAATGCTTGTTGGAGTTTTCTTGAATCCCATCTTTCTTCATTCATCAACTCCCTTATATCCTTCATTTCAGGTCTAATGATACAATCTGGCTCCAGAAATAAAGGATCAAGTTTCATCCAATTTTCATACCAAATATTTGTAGAGCCTCTCTAGGTTCCCACCACATATTGTTCTCCATTTTTTCTCTATTTTCTAGTATTATCTTCCACATCTGAGAGCCACCTTTCCCTTGTACCAAAGTTGAAATTTCTTTTTTGTAATATTTATTCCACATAAAGTTTGCCCATAATGAATTACCAGTTCTAAATTTCCACCATATCTTTGCAAACATAGCTTTGGAAATATCAAATAAAGATCTAAAACAAAGACCCCCTCCTTCTCTGGGTAAGGAAATATTGCCAAGCAGCCCAATTCTTACTTCTCCCTATCTCTTTATTGTTCCAAAAAAAAAAACTTCACAAAATATTATGTGGTTCATTGATTACACATTTAGGGGGGAACAATTGTTGAAAGACTGTGGATAGGAATACTTTGTAGCACACTACTAATCATAGTTACCTTACCACCAAAAGAGAACATCTTCCCTGTCCATGTTTGAAGCTTGTCCTTCACCTTCTTAATTAAATCATTATAATCACTCTTTCTCTTCTTAGCATGAGTGATAGGAAACCTTAGTTAAGTAATTGGGATTTGACCTCTTGAGATACATGTACATCTATCAACCAAACCTCCTAGTTGAGCGTTGGTGTTCTGATGCATGTTTCAAGCACTCTTTCCTTTGTTGATTAATTGTCCAGATTGAGACTCATATTTGCCTAGAACCTTCATTATTCTTTTAAGGGACTTTTCATGTGTATCTGCAAAAAATAATTGTGTCATCTGCATAAGCAAGATGGTTAAGATTTGTACATCATTTAGGCATACCATATCCCACATCGTTTCCATTATCAAATAAATAATTTAAAGCCCTTGACAGAACTTCAGCACTAATAATAAACAGAGCAGGAGATAAAGGGTCTCCCTATTTTACCCCTCTAGTAGAGTGAAAAAAGCCTTGTGCCTATCCATTCACCAACACAGAATACCAATTATTAGCTATGATCCTACAAATGATATCAATAAACACCTCTGAAAATCCTATTTTTCTTAGGACTTTCATCAAATAGAACCAAGAAACTTTTGATAATGATATTAGCTGTTTTTCTCCTTTTAGTGATATCTGAAGCAATCTATTGAGTGAGTAAAACATTTTCAATAATGTTCCTTCCTTTTACAAAATCTGATTGATTGAATGAGATTAGCCTTGGAAGCACCATCTCCAATCTTTCATGCATTACCCTAGAAATAACCTTATTAACAAAGTTACTGAAACTAATAGGTCTCAGATCTGAAAAAGATTGAATGTCATTCTTTTTAGGTTACAACACAAGGTTAGTATGTGTTATGAATTTGGGAAGTGTTTTTCCTTGAAAGAAAGCAGTAATCAACTTTCATAAGTCATCACCCACTATGTCCCAACAATTTTGATAAAAAAGACATGTGAAACCATCATGTCCACTTGCACTGTCCCCACTAAGCTTAAATAAAATATTTTTACCTCTTCCTTTGTCGGCATAATACCGAGAGATGCATTATCCTTAACTGAAAGAATCTGTGGAATGTGCCTAAGGAGAGAAAACTTAGTAGCATCCCTGTCTTGAGTAAATTGTTTCTAATAAAACTTTACAGCTTTATCACAAATATGTTCTTTAACCTCTAGGAGCTCACCTTGGTCATTGGGTATTTTTTTCAGCATCAATCTCTTTCTTCTTCCATTTACTAGACTATGAAAGAATCTAGTATTTTTGTCTCCTTTTTCAAACAAATTAAAGTCTTCTTTTTTGTTTCCAATACTCCTCTTCATAATGTAGATACTTTTTAAACTCTACTTGTGCCTTTTGCATAACCCCTTTATTCACACTGGACGGGTCTTCTTCAAACAAACATAAGTGATATTGTAATTTTCAAAACATGGGTGACTATCTAGGAAAATTACTCAAATGTGTAGTTAATAAAATGGAGCGAAATGTAACCCATTACTTTTGACCCAACCCGTTTTGACCCAAGCAAATTTGGGTTGGGTTGGGTTTGACTCGATTGTTATCTTAACCTATTATAACCCATCCAAATTTGACCCAAACCCACCTAATTGGCACTCCTAGAATTTATAGACAATCGAATCTGAGAGGAGTCAAAAATATAATTACGTAAATAATGTATGATTTTACTAAAAATTTAATCTTTTAAAAAAAATGATAATATACTTTAATATAGTATCAAAATATATAGATGTCCGTGAACAAATCTTACCGTCACATATTAAAAAAAAAACAAAAATCAAATACTTGATCCACGTAAAATTAATCAAGCCTACATGTGAGGAGGCATATTGAAAATATTATTTAGGTTAAATGATAAGCTACATTTTTCAAAGATTCTCTCTTCTTAAAGCTATTACACTCCCCATATGTTTCAATATTATTTGTTCTTCGTTGTTCTGGCATATTTCTTATGAAAATTTCAACAAAAAATGTTGTCTATGTCTATGTCTATGTTATTTCACCAACCAACCATACGATACCTAAAAGTATAGCGAATCAATTTTAGGTGAAGAAAAGTCACCTTTAATATTTAAAGATTTGGTTTAAAGAAAGATGATTACAGAGTTTGTTAGACAAAGGGTACTAAATCTGACAAATTTAGGTCATAAAAAGTCAAACTTTTATATGTTGTATAATGGACTTTCTCCTCCTTCCTGATTTCTCATCAAATCAGGTACAATAAAGCTTATGTAATAATGACTACTCCGTCCCACAGCAACCTGAGTAAGTAGCGATGCTACTGCTTCACTTTGCATAGAAATATTGCATCTCTTTGAAGACACACTCTAGCTACCCGACACGCTGTTTCGCTTGATACAACATCCGACAAGACATAACTCACAATAATAAAGCACTCATCATCTACATACATTTTTACCAAGGTAATCTCAGGCTCAGATATGACATAGGGCTTCAAATAATTGTTTCGTGTTTCTAACAAGAAAAATAACATAAATATTTACTAGTAGTTATAGAGATTCAACTACTAGTAAGTAAATGTTATAGAGATTCAACTACTTGTTACAAACAAGATACAATTATTTGAAGCCCTATGTCATATCTAATCTGAGATTACCTTTGTAAAAAGAAATGTAGATGATGAGTGCTTGATTCTTGCGAGTGATGGCTTGTGGGATGTTGTATCAAGCGTAACGACGTTTCAGGTGGCTAGAGTGTGACTTCAAGGAAATGCAATATTTTTTTCGCAAAGTGAATCAGAAACAACACTATGTACTCGAATTGCTATGGGACGAAATAGTCATGATAAAATCAACATTATTGTAGTTGATTTGATGAGAAATCAGGAAGGAGGAGAAATTCCATTGTACACACTTATATGTTTATATGTTTGTACTATGGACTTTCTCCTCCTTCCTGATTTCTCATCAAATCAACTACAACAACACTGATGTTATCATGACTATTCTGTCCCATAGCAACCTAAGTAAGTAACGATGCTACTGATTCACTTTGCAAAAAAATATTGCATCTCCTTGAAGACACACTCTAGCCACCCGACACGCCGTTTCGCTTGATACAACATCCTATAAGCAATCAATCGCAAGAATGAAGCACTCATCATCTACATTCCTTTTTACAAAGCTAGTCTCAGGCTTTAGATATCACATAGGGCTTCAAATAATTGTTTTCTGTTTGTAACAAGAAAAATAAACATAAATATTTACTAGTAATTATAGAGATTCAACTACTAGTAACTAAATGTTATAGAGATTCAACTACATGTTACAAACAGGATACAATTATTTGACGCCCTATGTTATATCTAAGTCTGAGATTACCTTTGCAAAAAGTAATGTAGATGATGAGTTCTTAATTTTTTGAGTGATGGCTTGTGGGATGTTGCATCAAGTGAAACGACGTGTCGAGTGGTTAGAGTGTGTCTTCATGGAGTTGCAAATTTTTTTCCGCAAATTGAATAACCAAAACCGTTACGTACTCGAATTTTTATGGGAAGGAATAGTCATGATAACATCAACATTGTTGTAGTTGATTAGATGAGAAATCAGGAAGGAGATGTTTTTACTATGGACTTTCTCCTGCTTCCTGATTTCTCATCAAATCAACTACAAAAACGCTGATATTACCATGACAATTCTGTCCCATAGCAACCAGAGTAAGTAGCGATGTTGCGGATTCCCTTTGCAAAAAAAAATATAGCATCTCCATGAAGACACACTCTAGCCACCCGACACGTCGTTTCGCTTGATAAAACATCCCATATGCCATCACTGGCAAGAATCAAGAACTCATCATCTACATTAATTTTTACAAAGGTAATCTGAGGCTAATATATGACATAGGGCTTCAAATAATTTTTTTCTGTTTGTAACAAAAAAATAAAAATAAATATTTACTAGTAGTTATAGAGATTCAGCTACTAGTAACCAAATGTTATAGAGATTCAACTTCTAGTAACAAAATGTTATAGAGATTCAACTACTTGTTACAACAAGATACAATTATTTGAAGCCCTATTTCATATCTAAGCCTGAGATTACCTTTATAAAAAGGAATGTAGATGATGTGTGCCCGATTCTTGCGAGTGAGGGCTTGTGGGATGTTGTATCAAGAAAAACGGCGTGTCGGGTGGCTAGAGTGTGTCTTCAAGGAGATGCAATATTTTTTCGCAAAGTGAATCAGCATCAACACTACATACTCAAATTACTATGGGACGGAATAGTCATAATAACATTAGCATTATTGTAGTTGATTTGACGAAAAATCAAGAAGGAGATATTTTTAATATGGACTTTCTCCTCCTTCCTGATTTATCATCAAATCAACTACAATAACGCTGATGTTTTCATGACTATTCCAACCAATAATAACCTGAGTAAGTTGCGAAGCCACTGATTCACTTTGGAAAAAAAAATATTGCATTTTCTTGAAGACACACTCTAGCGACCCGACACGTCGTTTCGCTTGATACAACATCCCACAAGCCATCACTCGCAAGAATCAAGCACTTATCATCTACATTCCTTTTTACAAATGTAATCTAGGGCTTATATATGACATAGGGTTTCAAATAATTGTTTTCTGTTTGTAACAAGAAAATATAACACAAATATTTACTTGTAGTTATAGAGATTTAACTACTAGCAACTAAATGTTATAAAGATTCAACTACCAGTAACTAAATGTTATAGAGATTCAACTACTTGTTACAAATAGGATATAATTATTTGAAGGCCTATGTCATATCTAAGCCTGAGATAACCTTTGTAAAAAGGAATGTAGATGATGAGTGCTAGATTCTTGCGAGTTATGGCTTGTGGGATGTTGTATCAAGCGAAACGGCGTGTCGAGTGGCTAGAGTGTGTCTTCAAGGAGATGCAATATTTTTTTGCAAAGTGAATCATGAGCATTGCTACTTACTCAGGTTGCAATGGGACGGAATAGTCATGATAACATCAGTGTTATTGTAGTTGATTTGATGAGAAATCAGGAAGGAAGAGAAATTCCATAGTACAAACATATAACACTGATGTTATCAAGACTATTCCGTCCCATTGCAACCTAAGTAAGTAGCAATGCTCATGATTCACTTTGCAAAAAAATATTGCATCTCCTTGAAGACACACTCTAGCCAGTCGACACGCCGTTTCACTTGATACAACATCCCACAAGCTCTCACTTGCAAGAATCAATCACTCATCATCTACATTCCTTTTTAAAAAAGGTAATCTCAGGCTCAGATATGACATAGGGCTTCAACTAATTTTTTCCTATTTGTTACAAGAAAAAATAACATAAATATTTACAAGTAGTTATAGATATTCTACTACTAGTAACTAAATGTTATAGAGATTCACCTACTAGTAACTAAATGTTATAGAGATTCAACTACTTGTTACAAACATGATATAATTATTTGAAGCTCTGTGTCATATCTAAGCCTGAGATTACCTTTGTAAAAAGGAAGGTAGATGATGAGTGCTTTATTCTTGCGAATGATTGTTTGTGGGATATTATATCAATCGAAACGACGTTTCGGGTGGCTAGAGTGTGTCTTCAAGGAGATGTAATATTTTTTCCGCAAAGTGAATCAACAACGACACTACATACTATAATTGATATGGGACGGAATAGTCATGATAACATCAACATTATTTTATTTGATTTGATGAGAAATCAGGAAGGGGATGTTTGTACTATGGACTTTCTCCTACTTCCTAATTTCTTGTTAAATCAACTACAATAATGATGATGTTATCATGAGTAAGTAGCGATGCTACTGATTCACTTTGCAAAAAAATATTGCAACTCCTTGAAGACACACTCTAGCTACCCGACACGTCGTTTTGCTTGATACAACATCCTATAAGCCATCAGTTGCAAAAATCAAGCACTCATCATCTACATTCCTTTTTTACAAAGGTAATCCCAGGCTTAGATATGACATAGCGCTTCAAATAATTTTTTTCTATTTGTAACAAGAAAAAATAACATAAATATGAACTAGTAGTTATAGAGATTCTACTACTAGGAACTAAATGTTATAATGATTCAACTACTAGTAACGATATGTTATAGAGATTTAACTACTTGTTACAAAGAGGATACAATTATTTGAAGCCATGTGTCAGAACTAAGCCTGAGAATACGTTTGTAAAAAGGAAGGTAGATGATGAGTGTTTTATTCTTGCGAGTGATGGCTTGTGGGAGGTTATATCAAGCGAAACGATGTGTTGGGTGGCTTGAGTGTGTCTTCCAGGAGATGCAATATTTTTTCCGCAAATTGAATCAACAACAACACTACATCCTCGAATTTCTATGAGACGGAATAGTAATGATAACATCAACATTATTGTAGTTGATTTGATGAGAAATCAGGAAGGAGATGTTTGTACTATGGACTTTCTCCTCCTTCCTGATTTCCCGTCAAATCAACTACAATAACGCTGATGTTATCATGAGTAAGTAGCGATGTTACTGATTCACTTTGCAAAAAAATATTGCATCTCCTTGACAACACACTCTAGCCACCCGACACGCCGTTTCACTTGATACAACATCTTATAAGCCATCACTAGCAAGAATCAAGCACTCATCATCTACATTCCTTTTTTAAAAAGGCTATCTTAGGCTTAGATATGATATAGGGCTTCAAATAATTGTTTCCTGTTTGTAACAAGAAAAAGTAACATAAATATTTACTTGTTGTTATAGAGATTCAACTACTAGTACCTAAATATTATAGAGATTCAACTACTAGTAACTAAATGCTATAGAGATTAAACTACAAGTTACTAACTGTTATAGAGATTAAACTACTAGTAACTAAATCTTATAGAGATTCAACTACTTGTTATGAACATGATACAATTATTTGACGCCTTATGTCATATCTAAGCCTGAGATTACCTGTGTAAAAAGTAATGTAGATGATGAGTTCCCGATTTTTTGATGGCTTGTGGGATGTTGTATCAAGTGAAACTACGTGTTAGGTGGTTAGACTGTGTCTTCAATGAGATGCAATATTTTTTCTTCAAAGTGAATCAGCAACAACGTTACGTACTCGAATTGTTATGGGTAGGAATAGTCATGATAACATTAGCATTAGTGTAGTTGATTTGATGAGAAATCAGGAAGCAGATGTTTGTACTATGGAGTTTCTCCTCCTTCATGATTTCTCATCAAATCAACTACAATAACACTGATGTTATCATGAGTAAGTAGCGATGCTACTGATTCAATTTGCAAAAAATTATTGCATCTCCTTGAAGACACATTCTAGCCACCTGACACGCCGTTTCGCTTGATACAACATCCTATAAGGCATCACTTGAAAGAATCAAACACTCATCATCTACATTCCTTTTTACAAAGGTAATCCTAGGCTTAGATATGACATAGGGCTTCAAATATTTTTTTCCTGTATGTAACAAGAAAAAATAACATAAATATTTACTAGTAGTTATAGAGATTCTACAACTAGTAACTAAATGTTATAATGATTAAACTACTATTAACTAAATTTTATAAAGATTCAACTACTTGTTACAAACAAGATTCAATTATTTGAAGCCATGTGTCAGAACTAAGCCTGAGATTACGTTTGCAAAAAGGAAGGTAGATGATGAGTGTTTTATTCTTGCGAGTGATGGCTTGTGGGATGTTATATCAAGCGAAACGATGTGTCGGGTGGCTAGAGTGTGTTTCCAGGAGATGCAATATTTTTTCCACAAATTGAATCAGCAACAACACTACATCCTCGAATTGCTATGAGACAGAATAGTCATGATAACATCAACATTATTGTAGTTGATTTGATGAGAAATCAGGAAGGAGATGTTTGTACTATAGACTTTCTCATCAAATCAACTACAATAACGCTGATGTTATCATGAGTAAGTAGCGATGTTACTTATTCACTTTGCAAAAAAATATTGCATCTCCTTGAAAACACACTCTAGCCACCCGACACGCCGTTTCACTTGATACAACATGTTATAAGCCATCATTAGCAAGAATCAAGCACTCATGATCTACATTCCTTTTTTAAAAAGGTAATCTTAGGCTTAGATATGATATAGGGCTTCAAATAATTGTTTCCTGTTTGGAATAAGAAAAAATAACATAAATGTTTACTTGTTGTTATAGAGATTCAACTACTAGTAACTAAATGTTATAGAGATTCAACTACTAGTAACTAAATGCTATAGAGATTAAACTACTAGTTACTAAATGTTATAGAGATTAAACTACTATTAACTAAATCTTATAGAGAATCAACTACTTGTTATGAACATGATACAATTATTTGACCCCTTCTGTCATATCTTAGCCTGAGATTACCTGTGTAAAAAGTAATGTAGATGATGAGTTCCTGATTTTTGATGGCTTGTGGGATGTTGTATCAAGCGAAATGACGTGTCAGGTGGTTAGAGTTTGTCTTCAATGAGATGCAATATTTTTTCTTCAAAGTAAATCAGCAACAATGTTACGTACTCGAATTGTTATAGGTAGGAATAGTCATGATAACATTAGCATTAGTGTAGTGGATTTGATGAGAAATCAGGAAGGAGATGTTTGTACTATGGAGTTTCTCCTCCTTCATGATTTCTCATCAAATCAACTACAATAACGCTGATGTTATCATGAGTAAGTAGCTATGCTATTGATTCACTTTGCAAAAAATTATTGCATCCCCTTGAAGACACACTCTAGCCACCTGACACGCCGTTTCGCTTGATACAACATCCTATAAGGCATCACTTGAAAGAATCAAGCACTCATCATCTACATTCTTTTTTACAAAGGTAATCCTAGGCTTAGATATGACATAGGGCTTCAAATATTTTTTTCCTGTTTGTTACAAGAAAAAAGAACAAAAATATTTACTAGTAGTTATAGAGATTCTACAACTAGTGACTAAATGTTGAAATGATTCAACTACTAGTAACTAAATTTTATAAAGATTCAACTACTTGTTACAAACAGGATACAATTATTCGAAGCCCTGTGTCATAACTAAGCTTGAGATTACGTTTGTAAAAAGGAAGGTAGATGATGAGTGCTTTATTCTTGCGAGTGATGGCTTGTGGGATGTTATATCAAGCGAAACGACGTGTCGGGTGGCTAGAGTGTGACTTCAAGGAGATGCAATATTTTTTTCCGCAAAGTGAATCAGCAACAATACAACATACTTGAATTGCTAGGGGACGGAATAATCATGATAACATAAACATTATTGTAATTGATTTGATGAGAAATCAGGAAGGAGATGTTTGTATTATGGAGTCTCTCCTCCTTCCTGATTTCTCGTCAAATCAACTACAATAACGCGGATGTTATCATGAGTAAGTAGCGATGTTACTTATTCACTTTGCAAAAAAATATTGCATATCCTTGAAGACACACTCTAGCCACCCGACACGCCGTTTCGCTTGATACAACATCCTATAAGCCATCACTAGCAAGAATCAAGCCCTCATCATATACATTCCTTTTTTACAAAGGTAATCTCAGGCTTAGATATAACATAGGGCTTCAAATAATTGTTTCTTGTTTGTAACAAGAAAAAATAACATTAATATTTACTAGTAGTTATAGATATTCAACTACTAGTAACTAAATGTTATAGATATTCAACTACTCGTAACTAAATGTTATACAGATTCAACTACTTGTTATGAACATGATACAATTATTTGACGCCCTATGTCATATCTAAGCCTGAGATTACCTTTGTAAAAAGTAATGTAGATGATGAGTGCTTGATTTTTGCGAGTGATGGCTTGTGGGATGTTGTATCAAGTGAAACAACGTGTCGGGTGGTTAATGTGTTTCTTCAAGGAGAGGCGATATTTTTTCCGCAAAGTGAATCAGCAACAACGTTACGTACTCGAATTGTTATGGGTAGGAATAGCCATGATAACTTCATAATTATGGTAGTTGATTTGATGAGAAATCAGGAAGGAGATGTTTGTACTATGAACTTTCTCCTCCTTCCTGATTTCTCATCAAATCAACTACAATATAACTGATGTTATCATGTGTAAATAGCGATTCTACAGATTCACTTTGCAAAAAAATATTGCATCTCCTTGAAGACACACTCTAGCCACCCGACACTCTAAATCTCTTGATACAACATCCTATAAGTCATCACTCGCAAGAATCAAGCATTCATCATCTACATTCCTTTTTTACAAAGGTAATCTCAGGCTTAGATACGACATATGGCTTCAAATAATTGCTTCCTATTTGTAACAAAAAATAATAACATAAATATTTTCTAGTAGTTATAGAGATTCAACTACTAGTAACTAAATGTTATAGAGATTTAACTACTAGTAACTAAATGTTATAGAGATTCAACTACTTGTTATGAACATGATACAATTATTT
>JAJONR010007747.1:0-23274 GCA_029582245.1 Solanum etuberosum
TTCTTAAATACCAAATATTTTCCTGAATTTATTGACTTGTTAAACTTGAGCGTTAACATTATGTGGCAAATTTGGAAAGGTAGGAATAGTTGGTTGTTTAATCAGGAAAGGGTAGAACCAAGGGATATTATTTCTAGATCTATGTTTGAGCATGAAGAATAAAAAGAGTTACTAACAAAAAGCTTTCTTCTTGTTCCTCTAGAAATCATCCTGTGATTAAACTAACAAATTTGCAAAATGACATTTTATTGTTTACAGATGCAGGATTGCAGAATGATGATGGAAGGGCAAGTATCGGTATTGTGGCTTTGGATAGCCTTGGGAACCTGCTTCATGCCCATGGATCCCCAATCCAATATGTTGGGAAAGTCATGACTGCTGAAGCGATTGCTATTAGGAAAGCTCTTGAATATGCTATCAGTAAGGGATGGAAGAGAGTGAAGATTTTATCAGATGCTAAAAATGTTATTGATATGATTCAGAAACGAGTAACAACTTCATGGGAGATAGAAGTGTTGTGTGAAGACATTTGGAAGCTTTCAAGCATGTTCAATCATGTAGAATTTATATATATTTCTAGATCTGTGAACAAAATAGCTAATAGTTTAGCTAGATACTCCATCTCTTTGTTGAAGGAAATATCTTGGGAGAAGTTTTTCCCAAGTTGGATCATCCAGGATGTAAAAGATATGTTTAAACTATGTATTCCGTTGATGCAATAATAAAAGGGATTCTGTTTCGGAGAAAATAAATAAATAAATAGAACTAAGTATATATGATTCATAATAGTTATAACAAGGTTTATTTATTATTCATGTGAACAATATATTTTTAAAATACTTTCTATCATACATAATATATCCAAGAAGGGAGTACTCAATTTGAAATATTTATCAATTCAAAAACCTTTCTAAAAATTTAATTGTACGTCTGCAATCAAGCGGATCCTCGAAGGCTCAAAGAACTTTATCAAGGAAAACATTGAAAATCACATAGTAAAGTTAGTTGACACTTTGACGGTTGACACTTGACACACAATATAAACTTGAAGACATTATTTAAAGTTCGATTTCACCGTTTCAATTTGTTTGTTCTGTTTTGATTTGATAGAAGGCTTAAGAAAGTAAAAAAAAACTTTTAGATCTTGTGATCTTAAATCATAAACAGAAAAATAGAATAAACAAATTGAGACGGAGGAAGTATGTATTATGAATGAAGAAGATAGATCTAATAATTCAACATCTTCCATTAAGAAGCACAATAAAAAAAATAAAAAAAAATTATATTAATTTATTGATATCTACTGTGTATGACTCTGAAACTTCACCAAAACCAGCATTTCCAGTAGTTGTTTTGCTTTTGTATTCACCAAAAGAAGTGCAACTTTTTGTTGAATTATGTCCCTTTATAATTTTTGCCCTCACATGTTCTGGTAATTTCAATGTAAACCTATCTTCAGCTCCTCTAGATCTATCTATCGAATGCCCCGTTGAATGCGATCTCAAAAATTTCGATTCTCTATCTTGTAATTCGACACGTTCTAATGTTGCACTAGCCCTTTTCGAGTTCTCATCGCATCCACTTTCTTCTTCTTCTTTATGATCATCATCGTTGTTGTCATCGTCTGGAATTGCAATGCTCAAAGAATCTTCTAACGATTCGTCCTCATTAATGTCACGCATGACATTATTATTATTATTATTGTTATTGTTATTATTACTATTACTATTACTGTTACTGGTCACCGATGATGTATATTGTGACCTTTTCTTTAGCACCTCGGGCGAGTCTAGGTTCGCGCGACACACGGGGCATGTCTTGTGTGATTCGAGCCATAGATCGATACAATCTTGATGGTAAACATGGTTACATGAGGTAACGAGGCGGAGGACGCTATCGTTGTCGAATTCAACCAGACAAATAGCACATTCAAGACCACAAGATTCTTTACGATAATCTTTTACACTTGAATAGGTAAATGTTGGAAATGATTTAATAATAGAAGGATCAAGACCTAATTGTCCATTTGCTGAAACCCTAGGATCAATTGGAGTACCATTAGGGCTATTTCTTAAATGCCATGTGTATAGTAGATTTTGGATGAAACATCTACAAAAGAAAATAGATGAAAAACCTATGAAGAAAATTAAAACAAGGATGATAGTGAAGATTATTGCTACTGGTGGTGAGGCATATGTTGTTGGTGATGGTGGTGATGGGGTTGAGTTTTGGACATTTGAAGACATTTAATTTGAAGAACAAAAGAGAGAGCATTAAGAATATGAATTATTTAGCTTCTTAAATGGAAGAAGTAAAAAAGAGGAAGATAAGTGATGAAAGAAGGTGGAAAAAGGAAGAGTAGTGACATGGATGGAGTTTTAGATTTAGTTTTGTTTTTTTTGTTAGTGTTGTTATGGGAAATGATAAATTAAATAAAAAAAGAATATAGTAATTATTGTTATTGGGATAAATATGTGTTAAATTATGGTACAGTAACGTGGAAAAAGTTGGTTTATTATTCTATGGTTAAGAAGGAAATTCTAGAGAGAGTTCCATGTTATGAGGAAATGTGAGATATTAAATGTGTATAGTAGTGTCTATGGTTTTGCTACAATCAGTTAGCTCATTGTCTTTAGGTGATATTTATATACTTATTACATATTACCCTAGTAATTCAAACCTACTTACTAGTAATTATTTCTTCGTTCGTCTCACAATAAGTGTTTTTTTAGTAAAATTTGTCCCAAAATAAATATCGCTTTAAAAATTCAAAACAAATATAGTATAGTATACCCTTATATTTATAAAAAAAAAAAACTATTTTTTCTTATAATAGTGTTCAATTCTTAAGCAACATCTAATTTAGTAATCGATATCCCACGTTTTTTTAATGGTTGCTAATTAAATAGATTTGCACTTAAAAGCAACAACTACAATTTGCAAAATCTTATCACATGGGGATCTTAAATTATTGCTTTACTAATGTTGACATTTGCACATCAACATAATTACATGCCATTTTTTGGGCTTAATTCCTTTTTACTTTTCTTTCTTTTTGGTGGAATATTGTTGTCGAATTTAATAACCTTGGACAATAATTTCTAAGAATGGAGGTTACCAATCAATTCATAATGCTTAATGGAATTAATTATGGATATTATGTTGACACTTTCATAAGCACTCCTCTTGATTTGCCATTGATCTGTGGCTGACATTCAACCATAAGTTTGTTCAACTTCTTGTTGCTTATCCTTTCTTGAATTATCCTTTTATCACTCTCTGTACTATCAAATCAAAAAGGAAAAATTGTATGAGATCCATATCATCATATTAATTACCTCAATTATCATAGACAACAACATTGATATTCAAGAATTGCGTTCAAAAAATCATCACCAAGATATTAATGATTTGCATTTTTGAAAGAAACTATATATACGCACTGTTTAACCTATAAAATTTAAAAAATCTTCATAATTATTTACAACAATAGCATAGCATATGATATATATAGTGTAATTCTACAAGTGGAGTTTTGAGATACTAGGATATACTCAAACTTTACTCTTCTACCTTTATGAAGTAGATAAACTGTTTTAGATAGATCCTCAGCCCACATGCTCGATAGATAAGAAAAAAAAAATTGAAACACGGAGCAAGAAATGTTGATAGAAAGATACAAAGCATATTTTTTTTTAAAAAAAAACTTAGAATTTCATAATTAAAGCATAATTTTTTAAAAAAACTTGATTTCATAATTCCATAAAAATCAACACATTTCTATATTTAGAAACAATTTAAGTTTACAATGTCTATTTTATCCTTAATGAAATTATTTATTATCACACAAACATCTATGACTTATTTTAGATCATAAGTTTGAGAATTTTTTTTTTACTTTCTTAAACTCCGTATTAAATCAAATACATTATATAGGAATAGTACCTTTGAGGTGAAGAAGGCAAAGGGGATAACATGTTGGCAAGTTTAACAGCATCTTCAGTTTGATTAATGATGTGATTAAAGCATAAATAGCGTCCATAAGTTGAAATTTCTTCATAAACACAAATGTGGGCCTCCACCAAGAAATCAAGATCAACGGTCACAAACACTCCATCTTCGTACATCTCAGCAGCTCCTTTAAGATATGGATTTTTGATCGTTAGATCAGGACCCATCAATAGTCCTGCGTTGACTGATACCATGTTGACTCCTCTGTCCATAGCCAATGCCCATGCTGTCTTCTCTGCTAGTGTTTTTGACAATGGATGCCATAGCTATCCATTTTCATGACAAATAAAATTAGCCCAAGTAAGGTCTGAAAAGGATAGTGTAGGTATAGACCTTCTTTCTAAGTCCTATTTGTTATCGATACATTTGTGCATATTACAACAACACTAACTATAAATTTAGAATGATTTTACAAGTGAGATCTGAGAAAAATAGAGTGTGCATAGACTTATTTTTATCTTTGTTATATATATATATAAGTTGTTACCGATACATTTTGGGCATATTACATCAAAGTAATGTATGCTAACGTATTGTATAATTAGGTTTACTACCTAATTACCTTTACCCCCTTTGTTCTACTTTACGTGATTTGATTTGTTATACGAAGGTCAAAACAATTAATTTTTTGAGACAAGTCGACTATGAAAATTATTGTTTTTTAAAAAAAATAAAATCTACATATTTAGAAACAATAGAAAAATATATTATAAGTCACTAGTATACATAGTTAATATTTAAAAGAAATTGGTAAAAAAAAAAACATCATTTTACTCTTCAAATAGTAGTAGGACACACAAGTGAGACAAAGGGAGTAATATGCTCTAATTAATCTAATTTATTACTTTAACCATGATAATTAACATAGTTTGAACTTTAAGCATGCATTAAAATAATTTAGATGTGCGCATTTAATAATTCGCATATTAAAATAATTTATACGAAAGTCTTCTAGTTGAACATCATGCACAAGTAGTAGTATTCACGATAAACTTTTGCTCAAGTCCGTCAGTACATGAACTTTTAATTAATTCAATTAGGTATAATTTAACTTTAATTTTTTTTCGGATTTCAAATATCATTACTGTGAAAATAAAAATTAATTTCTTTTAAATTTCACAATAAAACATGATCAGACGTCTACTTACATCCTCTGAATATAATGTATGTTGGCATATATACCTTGAATTTGCGACAAACGTTGATGTCACTCCAATGTCTTTCATCAAGAAGCATGGATGCAGAGTTTTGATCATTTTCATGATGTCCCCAAATAATTGCGTTTGCTGAGGAAGTGAACACAACTTTTTCAATAGTGTCTGTTTGTGCACATGCTTCCAGTACATTATGTGCTGCCCTCACCTCCACTTCTCCGATATATTCCTGCCTCGAGATAAAAAGACTATTTCTAATATATCATCGACTCAAAAGAAAAGTTTTCGAAGTAGGATAGTAGAAAAGTATTGATAAGTCAACACCCTAGTTTCATATATTAACAATATTATCAATCATTGAAACGCAAATAAAAGAGTAAAGCTCTCATGCTGACATGTCGTAGTTGAAAATATGTCTTATGTTCAAGTTATTAATTCTACTTTTTAATGGACGACTATAACTTTTTACACGACCTAACATAAAAGTTAAAACTCAAAATACAAATTAAATCACATAATCTTCAGAGTAAATCAAGAGTAATCGTACATCATAAGTGGAATGATCACGAGGAGGCTCAAAGGAATAGAAGAGAGCACAACAACCCTTCAAAGCATCAACAATACTACGATAATCAAAAGGATCCAATTGAAAAATCTTCAATTTCTTCATCTTGTCATCATCACCATCATCACATTCAAGTTCGTCCAAGAACAACGATGATTCGCCTAATACGAGAGTAGGAAAGGAAGAAAACGAGTTAATTTCTCATATTGTCACTCAAGTAATAGTGATCTTCTGAGATAATAACTATTACTTGAGTACTGACCATCTGAGAAATCAATCTGGAAAAAAACTAATTTATAGAAAAGGGGGAAATTAAAAAGAGAAGTAACAATGTTCCTAACCATAATTTTGAATGGCTGCATGAACAACATATCCTCTCTGAAGAAGACATTTAACAAGTTTTGTACCTAAACAACTCGAGGCATCCATTACACATATTGCACTATTCATGTTGAAATTGCTCTCAATTAGGAGTATACAACAATCCAAATAAAAGAGAGTTTGATCTATATATTGATTGGATTTTTGTTATATAAAGAGATCAATTGGGATGTGAAGAGTTAATGGATTCAAGGACGACTTCGTATATATAAAGCTACCTAGCTAGCATCTATATACAACAAAAAGGTAGTTGTAGGGACCAAATAATAAAGAGTGTGAGTTTGAACTAAACGTTTCGGGTTCAAGTCCCCTAATATACTTATTCTATACCATAATTAAATTTCAATTTCTTTTCTTAAAAGATATTATTAACAGTAATTTTTCTTGCATGCATATGTAGGTGGGGTGACCAATTAGGCAGGCATGTTGAGCTTTCCAGGGTGTATTTTGAGTTGTTAGGAGACGCTGTGGGGATAAACATTAATTACAAACCTAATTAAATATGTACAATAAAGTTCATACCTTAATTTCATTATTTTGTGGTTTGGGTTACCTAATAAACTTAGGCACTTAGCAAAAACGTGATATAAATCTGTCCTTTACAAATTTATTTACAATTTTATAATCTTTTTAAAAGAAATCTTCGTTTTTATATATGTGAAATTGAAAAGATCATTTTTTTCTATTCAATTTATAACTAGCTATACTAGGTTTCGACTTCCTGTCCCACTGATAATTGACACATCAATTAATTGGGGTACACTGTTGACTTTATTTCAATTCTTGATATAAAAAATTTTCCTAGAATATTATCAAAAAAAACACTATAGTCCGTTATATATATATCAAGAACAAACTCACAATCAAACAGAAAGAGACCCATTCTTGACAAGTCAAAATTCATTGAATATTTCAATGATGGCTCAACTACTTCTCACAAATGGTTTAGAGAATTTTCTTGCTAAGCTCAAGTACTTCCTCAGTTTCATATTATTTGATCTCTATAGGAAATCGAACATCACTAATAACGTAAAATTTTATATCATCAACTATCTGAGCTACTAATATTCCCTTGAAAAAAAAGTCGAAATGATTTCCCTTACATTTTGTGTCTACATGATTGGTCTCCTATCTCAAAAGTGCCCAAGCAATTTATTGCTTAAAACAACGTATGTTAAATCTTGACATTTCTAATTTCCCTTTCTTTCTTTTTCCTACTTTTTGCCAACAACTAAAATTAATATCAGACTATAGTTTAATCAAGCATTTATACACCGCACATAAGATTGAGAGTCACATTAAATATAAAATTTGTAATTTGTAATCTTAAAAATAAATCATACTATCTACTATAAAATATAATTAAAGGTGATATGGACATAAAAAAAAAAAGAAGAAGCTAATGTGCATATAATTAATTAAAGTATATACGTACATCATAAGGGCATGACTGGTCCTTTGGAGGTTCAAAGGAGTAAAACAAGCCAGAACATCCCTTTAGAGCATCAACTATACTATGATAATCAAAAGGGTCCAAATGAAAATTCTTAATTCTCTTCATGTCACATGCATCCAAGAACTCACCATGACCACCTAATTAAAAAAAACCCAAATTAATCAAAGAATCATCGATAAAAAGGATAGCTCTGATGGTAAGCACACATTGCAGGTTCGAGTTATTAAAAAAGAGGAGTTCCTAGGGAGGGGTAAAAATAAAAAAATGAACCATTATGAATATTTTGAATAGCAGCATGAACCGTGTAGCCATTTGTGAGTAGTCTCTTGACTAAGCTCGAGCCGAGACGAGTCGAGGCATCCATGACACACACAGTGTTAGAGATGGAGTTAAAATTCGAAGCCGGAGCCATTATTGTGTTTGTGCTTCAAAAAAGGAGAGAGAAGAAATAAGGATAAGTAGAACAAAGATATGTATGTATAGGGGAACTAACAAGTTTATAAGCTAGAGAAACATTCAAAGATTGTTGGTGTTACCTACCTGCGAATTCAAGATTTAAGCTCTATGAAATTTAATTTTTAATATTATGGTCTCAAATCTATTATTTTGCAATTTTAGTAAATTATTATACATAAATTACTCTCTCTGTTTCAATTTGTTTATTTTACTTTTCTTTTCAATTCGTTTAAAAAGAATGTCTCTTTTTTTTAGCAACTCTTTAATTATAACTTTTCACATGACATGTTAAAATCATAAGATTAAAAGACATTTTGGTACATTCAAACATATCTGTAGTTTAAGATTACATGATTCAAAAATCTTCTTTATATTTTTTAAAATCAGACAAACAAATTTTAGCTTGGACACACCCCTTAATAAAATTACTCATTCCTAAAAAGTAAAATATACTTTACTAACTTATCCTTAATAAATCACTTGAAAAAGGATGTAACTCTTTAATGTAATTGCTTTAGTACGTAAAACTCGTTATTTAAATAAGGGCAAAATTAAAAAATCATTATTAATGTATTTTTTTATTATGTTGAAACACTACTTACTTTGAAATAAAATGAAAAGGTAAAAATATTAGTTATTTTAAAATAAATAGAGCAATATTTTATATTAAAAATTATTAGATTCAGATAAACTCGATAACGAGTTGGTAAGTGGTAGTTGGCAAGTTAGCAAATAATGACCAAAGTTGGAGAAAAAGAAGGTTGGATATTATAGACAAGTATTATGGAGTTTGGTTTGGTGAGAGGGAAAACCTCAACACCACAAGAAACACCTACCAAAGCTATACTACTAATTAACAGTCATCGTCTTTGTATTCTCTCCTAACTTTTTGTTGTACACATAAATCATCGTCAAATGAGTGATGTAAAAGTTTTTCGGTTTCAATTTATGTGTTATGTTTTGCTGTTTAATTCTTTTTTTTTTAAAAGTATTATACTTTTTTATTGATTAAAAATAATTTAATTTTAATTCTTTACTTTTATTTTTAATAAAATAATTTATAATTATATAAATATTTTTGATTTATTTTTTACCATATAAATATCAAATCTTTTAAATTCTTTCTTAGAGATTTGATGTCCAATCAAATTTAACATATTGCAAATATATTGAAACGAAGAAAAAGATTACTTCCCATTATTTTCAAATAATATTTTTTGTCATATATATATTATATATACACATTTTTTTTATATACACATTTTTTTTATTGATTCCGTCAATACAAAATTTGGACTGAGTCCTGATTTTGATCATTACAATTTACACATCTTTGAATTATACTTATACATTTACAAATATATGTATGAATATTTCTAATTCGTTTTCGAAATATATTTCCTGCTAATATAGAGCAGCTGATTTCTTTCTCCTGGAGGACTTTTTCATGTGTGAGTGTTTTTTTCAGATGCTAGAAACGTTTTCATTCTATCATTTATGTATCATGATTTCAAGAATTTTTAACAACTCAACTTATTTAGGGGTGTGCAATTGGTTCTTTCCACAGTTCTAAATTAATTAATTTGGTTTATGCAATAAATTTATTATTACAAACACCATACCCAATAGGAGCGAAGTTAAGCTGGGTCAATTAAACAAGAGATTTATTTGAATTTCCTTCATAAAATTATATTATTTATACATAATTAAATTATTATTTTTTATATAGAATCGATGTTGAATTTTCTTTGCTTCTTCGCATGTTTATTTTTTTCATATTTAAAACCTCTTTTAGCATGAACAATAATATTAGCATAATAATAGTAATGATGGTAAGGGAACAAATGAATGCTCCCATTTAGAACTCTGCTCAACTACCAAGAAGAGCGAGAACTCTCGACTATCTACTAACTGTCTATTTTAATTTTTGATCTCCCTGCTTTTTTTTCTAGGGTCATGTTCTTGATCAACTGATGATGTAATAATATCCTGATCACCTCTTCCCAATTATTCTTCGGTCTGCCTCTATCTCTCCTCAAACCTATAACTGTCAACCTCTCGTACCTCCTCACTAGGTTATTTGTGCTCCTCTTTTTCATTTGTCTGAACCATCTCAGTTCGTTTTCCGCATTTTATCCACCACGAGGGTTACTCCCACCTTACCTCGTATATATCTTTGTTTCTAATCTTATCTCTCATTCATCTAAGCATTCTTTTTTGTGCTACCTTTATTTTTTTTGAATTTGCGGGTTCCCAACTGACCAAACAGGACTCCAACCCCTAATATATTTAGTCTAACAATCATTTTATAGAATTTACCTTTAAGTCTTGGTGATACATTCTTATCATATATGATATCGAATGGAGCCGCCATTTCGTTCACCCCACTTCAATATAATGTATGACGTCCTCTTCAATCTCCACGTTTTCTTAAATTATAAACCCAAATACTTGAAGTTTTCTCTCTTGGGAATGACTTATGCATCAAGCTTTATTTTTCTATCCTCATGTGACGTGACATTTAACTTACACTCTATGTATGTCTATCTCAAACAGAGACAGACCCATCCTTCGAGATAGGGTTGCATGTGCACCCGTTAACTTTGAAAAAAATCATGTGTATATATATATCTATCTTGAGAAATTGACAGAAATTAAGATATAATTAATAGTGCACCCATGAGGATCATATGAGTGTCATTGTGCTATTGGTACAAGCTAAATGATTCACCCCTGAAACATGGGTTCGAATATCCAGTCTTAGCTCCATCATACATGTCTTAACGCACTCTAATGTATGCACTATATGTAAGCTTTGTTTCCTCTACGTATATTATTCCAACAATTTCCTTATAAGTGAATGACTTTCGTTATGGATAACTTCGAAATGAATTCTAAATTGATTCTCAAAATAGACTCATATTCCTCTTTATTCTCATTTTTGTTATGATAGTTGTAATATAAAGGAAAAGTTCTCACATTGGTGAAAGAAACATCTTTTAGGTCTTTTTAAGCCTTAGCCCATTTAGTCTATTTAATAAAGTAAGTCGACTTATATATATTTAATAATATATATCTAAATGATTTGGACTTGAGGCGCGGGCCGGATTGGATATTTAATTAAATTTAAAGATTTATTTTTTCGTAATTTATTTTGAATAAATTGTTTATTTAAAATTTAAATTTTAAATGAAACAAAAAAATTTGTATGTTCGAATAAGGAGCAACAAAAGTTTTTCTTTTCAAAAAGGGAGCAACTAAAAATTGTGATTATTTAGAAAACGAGTCTCTTTCATGAAAAGTCATTTGTACATGAAATAACATGACTATTATGAAAAGTCATCTATGTTCATGAAAGATAACGTGACTATTATGAAAAGTCATCTCTTAAGTTCTATAAATACGAAGCATTCCGAGAAGTAGCGAATTCAATTGCATACATGTTTTTAGCTTTGTTGTATCCTGGTAGAAAATTGTTTGTATCCCTAAAAAAATATACAGACAATAACTCTTGAAAGATAATGATCTTTCAGCCTCAAAACTTTTAATTTCTATGTTATTTTTCTTCTAACAACTTCAACTAACATCTCTCTCAAACTTTCATAGTATAAGTTGGTATGTTTGATACATTTATATATAACTAGATAGATATGGCCCGTACTTAGCACGGGCCCAACATTTAATATTTTCAAGTGGTATATACTTTGCATGGTAATTCGGTGATGATGAAAAGAAGAATAGAACAACAGTATAAAAAATAATACATGGGATAGTAAATGTGCATGTGAAAGGAAGTTTGAGTTTGAAAATTCAACTTTCTTCTTGTCTTTCATATTTTTACATTATTTAAGCATCTTCATTTATAATATAAACTAGTAAACTTGTCCGTCGATCATAAAGACGATGAGACGCTAATAATTTTATTATTATATATATATATATAATTGATTGATATAGGAAAATATTCGATTAGTAGTTAGATGACTCCCAACAAAATCATAAGTTACTATTTTTAACCAAAAGAAATTATAAACTTACGATAATTAAAAAAAATTCATATAAAATATAAAATAAAGAGAAATTTTCTACAACCTTAATCATTAAAAATGAGAAGAAAAAATATGATACCAATACACATTTTCAAGCTCTTGTCAATATACATACACACAAGCTAATCACCATTCAATAGCCTTTATTTTATTATTCAAGTCAATCTAAAACATGAATATAATAAGTAAAAATATAAAAACTTAAAATGCGAAAGTCATAGAATGTATCGATTTATAGAAATACAATATTAAATATCAAATAATATCATTACTGCCTAATTGATTATTTATTTAAGGGGCTATGATAATACAAAATTGTGGGAATAATGAAAATAAAGGGCACTAACTTTTATATTAAAGAATTTTTTAAAAATGAAATCATTGCATATTTAGTACAATCTAAATTTTTAAATAAGTGATATTATTAATATTTTTTATACAATACATAAATAAAAATAAATAGAGAAAAAATAAAATAAAATAAAATATTACGATTGTATTTCTGGGCCAAAAAGAGGTCTCAAATCACTTTTATATTCCTTAACTATATATATTATTATATATAAATATAAATTATTGAAATATATAATAACGTAGAATCAACAAATACTTTTAAATATTATATAAATAAATAGGAAAAATAGGAAAAAGACCAATAATAAAGGGAGAGAAGATAATGATATTTCTTGGACAAAAATAGTAATACATCATCTTTTCTATCCCTAGGATTATTTGTAACAGTAATCCTCATAAAAATATATATGAATTTTCATATACCACATTATATTTTCTAAGGCTCTCATTAAAATACTTACCCTAATACAAAGTTTATATAAAAAAAATAAAAAATTAATCATAGATCTACAGACGATGCATGTTGATGAAAGTTTTTTTAAAGTAAATAATATAAAAACAGTGTTTTAGTGATGTCTTATTATGATCAGTTGTGTGCTTTGATTTTATGCTTCATGAAAAAAAATTCCTGCAAAAGAAACAATATGTGCAAAGTTAAACCAACAAAAAAGATATCAGGAAATATAAGTTTTTTGTAAAATCATATATTCTATGAAGATCGGTATAATAGTAATTTGCTTCTCCAGTATTTACTACACATAATAAAAGCTCCTATTGAAAGAGGAGTGGTAGAAATGCAGGAAGATGACGATTTACATTATAAATATCAATAAATACAAATGGAGGTTGATGACAAATTAAGATGAAAAACTAACTTACTCAAAAATGGAATAATCATTTTTGTCAAATCCAAACTTGAAACTTCATCCTAATTTCACTTTGTCGGATAAAAATTCATGAGTCTTGATGATGTGAGAAACCTAAAATCAATAGAAATATACAATGAATTTAATCAAATAAGAAAGAGACAATGTAGTAAGATTTTTAACTTACTTGGTGAATATAATCAAATAAGGAAGAAATAATGTAGTAAGATTTTTAACTTACTTGACGAGTATCATCAAATAAGGAAGAAAGAATGTAGTAAAAAATTTACCTACTCTGATTAGATAAAATAAGTAAAACAGGAAAGAGAATGAACAATTTAAGGAAAAGATATGAATGTCATTAATGGTGAGATTAAGGAGTGGGAAACAATAACCTAAAAAGAAGGAATTGAGAAAGGTTTTAGGAAAAGATTTGAATAATATTAATATTCAGCAATATTTATGGTAAAATAGTTAGTAAAAAGAAGGAATTGAGAAAGGTTTTAGGAAAAGATACGAATAACATTAATATTTAACAATATTTATGATAAAATAGTTAATGATTATTACATAATTTAATAAAATTCAATAAATATGGTTGAATATTATGTTTTTTTAATTACAAAATAAGAAATTGAGAATGCTGGCTTTAGAAGCATGCCACATTAGCAGGTCCATGTTTCTACTTTATATATATATATATAGATGAGCATATTACAATGGTGATCATAAGACATTTAGTTCTCTCTAGTTTTTATATTCTTCATGCTTGTTAATTAGTAGAGGTTTGATACTTCATTAGGATTTTATAAGGAGAGGCCTAGCCCCCCTTGCTTGTACTTATTCATGACTTTTTTATTTTTATTTTTAATAAAACGCCACAAGACATTCTCTAATGGTACAGATTTGAGGAAAACAAAAAAAATGTCCATGTGAAATGGTTGATGTAGGTAAATGGCATAATCACTACTAAAAAAACAGTGAATACATACCTAAAAAATTACCGACCTCAAATGGAAGTCGGTAATTTCCGACCTCCGGAGGTCGGTATTTTTAAAAAGAATAAAAAATAAAAAAAACTTTAGAAAACCGACTACAAGGGGTCGGTTTTTATGCAAAATAAAGCGGAAAAACCAAATATCGACCTCTGGAGGTCGGAATTTTCCACGAAAAAATGAATTACAGTAAAAACTGACCTCTTGATGTCGGTATTAAATAAATAAATAACAATATTTTGTTTTTTCTCAATTAAATATAAAAAACAAATTTGAGAATTTTTTTGAATTAATTTTATTTAAATCATCTTCTGGAGGATGGTTTGTGTAAAATAAAAAACAAAAAAAATTATAGTACCGACTTCCGAAAGTCGGTAAAATTAAATAGTATGTAATTAAATTAATTTTCATTAAAATATTTATATAGTGACTTCAGAAAATTAATAAATTAATATTTTCAATTAACTTTAAATAAATCGTCCTCCGGATGACGGTTTTATATAAGTTAAAAAATAAATTAATATAAAATACCGACCTCATGTGGTCGGTATTTATTATTTAATATAATTACTTTCAATAAAAGCGACATCCGGAGGTCGGTTTGTTAAAAATATTCCTATTAATCATAAATTTGCGATTGTGCATAATACTAAATTTTCATTTTACACCTACAATTAATTGTTTAAAAAAGTGTAACAATTTTGTATAATTTTATAAATAAAAAGTTAGAATTTGTGGAGTAAACAAATAAACATCAATAATTCATATTTAGAGTATGAAACTACGTTGATATGAATTAGGAGATAATTATACTTATGTTTCTAGAGTAATGTATAAATTCTATCAGTCCGTCGTCAAATCATGAACTTAATATTTCATGTAATGATGTAGAGGTGAAGAGCTAACATATAATCCATTCGAATATGAAATACGAGATAATACTCGTAGAAATGTCATGATAACAATTAATTATGAATTTTATATTTATATAATTAATTGTTTAATTATTTGTACGTATAACCTTCAATGTGAGGACTATAACCTACAATTGTTTAAATACCTTTAATTATTTAATATCTCAAATCAGTAGCTCCCATGTAAACTATAACCTAGAATTCTACATTACTTAGTAACCCGTCACAGGAGGACTGTAAGACAGCTCAAACAATTAATGAAGTGAAGTCAACATACTTCCAGAAATAAGCATCATAGCAAGTACCTGATATGTTGTTGTCAAAGAAAAATGACTTGGGAAGCGGACTTGTGTGTCTTCCCAGCGGCAGTTTTTTGAAACTCGTAAGATTGTATTCTTCAGCATTAAAGGCATGCTGGTCACTACCAAAAAGTGTCAATTACAAGCTTCCTATCAAATCTACAATCTGGTCTGTACACAACTGTTTACACCAAAAAAGTAAGGATACTATACAATTCCATTTGACCTTGTGAATGAAATTAGATCTATTTTCAAAACATCTACCATTCCTTTCCTTTCAAACTGACCACCATATACATGATGGTATTAACCTCCACCATCTCCTCTAAACATCTACCATTTTTGTCACTTCCCTCCCTCTAAATTCCATCCTAATCAAGTGCTTGCATCGGAACCATCCAAAAAGCCAACACAGACCCAATAGTAGTTGCAACTGTCAAAACAAAGAGGAAAAGAACTGATTAGGAAATGGAAAAACCTAAAGCTCTTCATAAGATAAACTATATGTAACAACCCAACCCCTCGTTTTAAGTATTAGCTCCCAATTCCTTGATTTGAGACTTCCAGTAGGTTCATATAATGTTTTGTATTATGTTGGGAAGTTTGGTTTTGGTTCATACGATGTTTTCTTAGATATTTCTCTGCCCCCCTAAATTTTACCTCGCCCCACCCTGCTCTACCACCCCACTCTGCCACCTCACATCCCTAGGTGCTGATTTGGGGGATGGGGTGGAGATTGGGTTGAGAATTCTGGGTCCTTAATCTAGCTGGAAGGCCATTGGGATATCAATATAATTTTACTTTTCAAAAAAAGGAAGCCAAATTGAAATAGCATCAGCTAACATTTTTTCTGGAATTAGATGAATTACCTCCTCTATCTCGGATTTCATTTGTTCCTGAAGTGTTTCTGAAATTTTGTTCCTTAGAAGGTCCAATTCACCAAAAATAGGGACTTATCTCAGGTCATATTGTATCAATTAGAAGGATATACATTCTCGAATTGATTGCAATGCTCTCATTCTATGCACAAAAATAAAGTACTTGTGGTTGCTCCAATTTAAAGCACAAAACAGTTTTGGTATTAAAATACAACACTTGATACTTGATAGAACTTGATCTTTCACATCTCACAAAGTTTAGCAACAAAAGATTCACTCAACTCACAGGTCATGCAAGAAATAAGAGTGGTGGGAACAAGGATACATAATCGAGAGATGAAAGGAATTGAATGTTTACTGACCGCTCTTACCCTTACTTATCTCTTTACTCAGAGACCTCATGAGTAAAGCAAGTATGAACGTAAAGACTGGTATTGTTCCAGGTTGCAAAGCAGCAACATAAGTCGAATTTATGTAGTCAAGACCAACAACAAAGAGTTGGCAACCAAAAATACTTGTCTTAGTACCAAGAAAGAAAGAAAGCATTTTCAGCAATAGGCTTTAATTAAGTGTAACAAAACTATGGAAATTAACAAAACAAATCCAAATATACAAGGTTAGTACATCAAAACTTACCTAGTTAATTCTAGAATGAAGAATAGCAATACGAGCCGCTTATTCAAAGGAAGCATCGACCTCATATACATAAAGAAACATAAAATGTACATTTGTAAGTGATGCTCACATGATTCCAAATATTGTAACTAACTTTTGAAAGAACTTGTAATATATATATATAAGAGAACAAAAAGAAATTTGGGCAAACCTGAAAAGGAAATCATACTAAAATTAGCTGCGAAACGAAAAGAACTGAAGGAAACTTGTACATATAAAGGGTAAAAAAGAGAAACATAAAGAATAAGATGAAGTCGAAGAACATTAAAGGAAGATTAAACATACCTAAAAATGGCGGTAGCCTGCTGAAAAGATGAAAATAGCAAAGACTTGCGTCTACTTTTTTCGGTTTGAGTAAAAAGAAGAAGAACAGGTTTGAGAAGATCCTAGCAATTTTCATTTGCTTGATTCCTAATCTCTTACTAATAATCTACAAAAAGGAGGAAAGAGGAAGAACATTACTGACTACACATTATGATACACTCAAAAAACTAAAAAATAACTTAACTATGCATGAAATATACACTGCTTATTCAATTTTTATCTACTCAAGATCACCTCTAAACAATCTCAAATTTTAGATATGAAATCCAAAATAAATCCTTTAGAAGGGATGTGTCTCTATCTACAAGAAAATGAGCCTGTATTAGTGTTTTGCCAAAGATAGTGCTCTCAATTATTCACTTTCATTCACTTGACAGATAACTCTCATATGTTACTCTTAACTAAAAAGGCATAGGATAATATGGTCAAAGAAGATTTGTAGCTTTGTAATAGAAAATAACTCTCATATCCATCTATAATGCTCATAGAAGTCATTCTTAAACAATGTTCATTATTACATCCTAGGAGATTTGCTTAACATTTTTATTTGAACAGTGTCTACAAGTAATGAAACCACATTTAGCAATTGAAAAACTTTTTGAAGATGGAGTGTTGGATATGTGGATCATAACTAACAACCCAATATTGCATGATTAGATCATTCAAACAGATGCTAAGATATGTATCTTTCATGAGGAAGCATTACTTGCAAAGGTAAAGTAATTTATCGGTACTACAGAAGAGGTGCAAAAGCACAATGTTACTAAGTTTTGGAAGCACTTGCAACTCACTGTATCTTGAGAATGAAGTTAAGAGATGTACCAGATGCAATATTGTTCTCACTCTCTTTTGTTGTGTAGAAATTTGCCTATTGCATAAAATAGAGAGGGAGTTTTCATCTTTTCCAAATGGAAAGCAGAACACATCATCCAAAACAACTCAAGTTATCCAGTCGAATGGCAAACAGAACACATCATCCAAACAACTAACATAAACGTGAAAAATGAAACTTTGTCTAATAAGATGCTTTAAGAGTTCACAGCGCCTCTGTTTCTTATTAGCTTCTTGAAGAATATTGGGTGTAAGATCCTCCTCAAACAATTTTCATCTGTAGAAACAAGCACTGCTTTGCTTATAAGGTACTTGAGGCCATACAAGTTATTATTTAACAGTTCATATCCCACTATCTACGGGTAGAAAAAGTGTGCTGCTAATCGTCATTAAAGTGCGGGATCTAGTAAGTACTAAAGCACAATGCAATATTTAAAGTAGCATACTTGTGAATTTTAGTTGGAAGGAAAAGGACTCTGCCATTCAACAAGATTCTGAGAAATTGCCAGAACCACAGGTACACATGGATGCTCGCTAAGTACTACTCGATAACATAGCATGAAGGAGCTTTGAAACATACATTTCCATTCAATTCCACTACTATGGGGAGATAATTATTGCAAGATAAACAAATGAAGGGCCCTGTATTAAAGGCAACCTCCAGCCAAATGACGTGTGCAACAGAATCGTCACTCCTGATAAAAGGAGCACAGTGGAGACTACATTTGATGTATCCTCCTATAAGTACTAACTTGTAACAATTCACATCAGTTAAGTAAAACAAAACTAATATCGTAGTAAACGTAACATGAATAAGAATAAAAAGAAAGTAAAGTACTCACATAATTACCACCCATTGCTGGAACTATTACAAGTGGAATTGTTATCAATGATCCCAATATTGAAAGATAATGCTGAAATCTATAAAGTCCAATAGGAACTGCAACATATGAACATACATCAGTAGTTGCACTATTAGACTAAAACATTAAATCTTTTCCACATGGACAGGTGCAACTGACCTAATTACATTTGACAATACTGAATATCACAATTACATGCTCAAGACAGATAAAGGGACCAAAATCCACAAACACATAACACCTCATCATCCTATCAACAAGGAATTCAGTGAAAATGCTAGCTCTTTTCAATTAACTAACATATTTCGAATTAACATATTCAAACTGGTAACTTACCTCCTCTTCATTTTCTTGACAGCAGTCCAGACAAATCTAAATACTCGTGCATTCCAAGAAATGAAAACAAAAAAAGATAAAGGTCCAAACGTGTTCTTTTCATGAATTCTATACTACAAAAATAATATTTATCTGTGTCTAATTAGTTGATTAATTTGTTTCACCCCCATTTTATATTTATATTTTAGATCGTGAATAATTAAAAAAATGAGCTCTCATCATTGTGAATTTCTTTATTTCCTACAAAAGTAACATCTTATTAGTTACGAAAAAATGACATAAATAGTCCCTTAACTATAGGAGTAGGTTTAAAATGGTCCCTTAACTATACACTTAACGGATTTAGTCCTTTAACTATTCAAAAATTTATCAATTTTGGTCTCTTAACTATATACTTACCGGTTTTAGTCCCTTAACTAGAAACTTATCGATTTTAGTCCTGTTAGTATTCAAAAACTTATCAGGTTTGGTCTCTGTCCATTTTTTTTTAATACAAATAGCTTAGGTTTATATCAACGGAATCCATGTCTCGAGAAATTAAATCCTTTAGCAATTTTTTCTGTTGGTTCTCTCTCTCCGCTACTTTTTCTTCAAATTAACTTTATGCGAAGAACCTTAACCTCAACGATTTAAAATAAAATTCACGAGGAAAGAAAATATAAGTCATAATTTTATTCAACAAAGGATAAAATGAAGCATATTATCGCTACTAATGACTTGAATATGCTAAAATTTATTATAAAAAGAAAAAAAATTATTACCCGTTAAATCCAAAGTTTGTACTCCAACGACTTCATTGAACAGAATTTGTTTAATTTTTCAGAAATTGAAATTTATAAAATGGTAGATTTGTAATTATTTTATTTTTTTAAATAGATCAATTTAATTTTTCTATTCATTTTATTTTACGTAAAGAAATTTTAGTAAATTAAATAAAATCCGCACTGATCAGCATATTCAAGTGCGGGTTCAAGTCATTAACAACAATTATATGTTTAATTTTATCCTCCATTAAATAAAATTAGGACTTATATCTTCTTTCTTCATTAATTTTATTTTGAATCGTTGACGTTATTGTTCTTTTAATAAGAGTAGTTTGAAGAAAAAAGAGCGGGGATAGAGAAACAACTTAAAAAATGGGTTAAAGATTTAATTTCATGAAGATTTTCGTTAATATAAACTTAAGTTATTTGTATTTAAAAATGAACAAAGACCAAACCTGATAAGTTTTTAAACACTTAAAAAACTAAAATCGATAAATATATAGTTAAGGAACCAAAACTGATAAGTTTATGAATACCCATTTCATGAAAAAGATGAAACAAGATAACTGAAGATAGATAGAAAAAAAGAAATTAGAAGAGGAAAACACACTTACCTATTTTGTGAGGAGATAGTACTGAAGAGTGACAAGTGATAGGACCTCTCTTAATATAACAATATAAAAGTTGAAACGTTTTCTTTTTGTCTTTTGGACTGATAGAACAGTAGCAAGAAAAACTTATCTGAGTTGCAGTTCAAATTATAATGGCTTCAGCAGAAAACAATGGTGGCTCTAGCCACCCCTCCACTACCGGCGCCACCACGAAAACCACCGTTGTCGACGGCGTAAACGCTGGCCTTATTATTTCAACCACCGAGACCATACGTTTGTTTCTCGCCGGAGCTTCCGCGGGAGTTGAACTCTCCGATGACCTGAGAGAACTCGCGTCTTCCCTTTCCGATCATCCCACGGTACCATACAAACATCTGAGGTCGATTTGGATCGGGTCTAACCCTGTAACACGACCTGATCTGATAGGCTTGTTATCCGGATCCAATTTCGTCTTCTGCAGTCCAAAACCTAGAGAAAAAAGTGAGGAACTCAAAGCTCGGTTGAGGAAACTAAATGAAGCGTCGGAGAGGAAGGCGTATGATGAATTGGTGAAGGATATTACTCCTAGGAAACCTGTGGATGAACCTTTTTCCTCTTATAAAGATCAAATGGGCTTTGGTGAGTCTCTCTTTGGCATATTATAATGATCTATTGGCATTATTGAAGTTGTATTTCCTAGTTCCAATTTTATTGACATAGTATTAAAATGAAATCAGTCTGAATAGAACAGAGTGATTCATAACCCCAATTAGTATGAATTTAGGGCATAGTTGATTGATATTGATTACTTTGATTGGAATCAGCTATTGAGGTGAGAATTGAAATTTTATTTAAATAGAAGTGAGTTCAAAAAGCTAATTTTTTGGAAAAATTTGAACTTTCTTATTCTAGTGATATATACTACAACAACAACAACATACCAAATGTAGTCCTATAAGTGGTGTCTGGGAAGGGTAGTGTGTAAGCAACCTTACCCCTTGAATGATGTTCAGTTTCCCCCACTCCTAAGCTAAGTAATGAGCGAGAAAGACGAATGCCAAAAGAAACTATTTATGTAGTAATATTAAGTAGTAGCGAGGACAGGAAAGGTATAATTGCATCAGTCCTTCCAATCAAGCAAGTGACCAATGATTGCCATCAAAGCAAGTTGTATAGACTATAGACTTGCAGGATCAGGTGGGTGGGAACTTGACAGGTAAAGAGGTTGTTTCCAATGGACTTGTAATCGGTTTAATAGGTATTTTCTTTTATGGTTCATATTCCGGATTGGGTTCATCCCTGTAGTAATCGACTGAATTGAGTTGTCAACATGAAAGCGTAAGAACTTAACGGGATTCCCTTCTTTGTTTGTTTGATTCGAAGGGGAAGGGCCCGTTGAGTTCTTCAGAATCATAATATTTTTTTCGTCTAAATGATAAAATGGATTTCTTTTTCTTTTCAAAAACTCTGTTTTTCTCATTTTTCTGAGCATGTGTAAGGTCTGCATACATCCTACCCTCCCCAGGCCCCACTTGTGGGACTACACTGGGTATGTTGTTGTTGTATCTGTTGGGATTCAAAGAGATTGGGAATTATTGCTTGTAAATGTTCTTCTGAAGATTTTTTTTTGGGACAAAAAATGCTCTTCTGAAGGTTTTGCAAGCCTCATATGATAGATTATAGGCAAAACGTCTTTATACATTTGACAGGGTATTGCCAAAAAAGATAGAGTTGGAGATATTTTAGTATCTAGGGATGATTCATAATCAGACTTGTTGTTCGCTTGCCAGCCTTTTTTTAGCTGCTAATTTCTCTAGACTTTTTTGTTAACTTTTAGCCATTAAGCAGTTCATTCTTGGAGGCAAAAATCATACAGAAATTAGTGATGTTTTGCTGAAAATTAGAGGATCCTATATCACTATCTGCCATGCAAAGCTTCAATATCTTCAAAAGTCTAGCTTTACCAGACATATGAGAGATTGATTTTTGATTAGTGAGGTCATCTTGTTCTCTTGTTCTTTGTCATGTGCAGTTCCAGGGAATATCATTTAGGAGATCTGATTAGGGTTCCAAGTGTTTCTTGCCTCTGCATATTTATACAACTCTTCGGTAACATGAGCTGAGCCTTGTTTCTGTGAGATTTTTCGTTGTATATAAAGAATAAGTTGTTACTTCCTTATGGTGTTTGACTTGGACACGGAGGTTAATATTTTAATTTGACTTTACATATTGTATTTGTGATTGCTGAGGAAAATATTAAAGTAATGGTTAAAAAGTTTGTTTGATAGATGAACCTAGCTATCGATGATTAAACTTTGAACAGACGTGGTGTTTAATTCTTAGAAGTTGTATAGAATATTGGAACAATGTCAAGCATTTTGGATCGTCTTATAATAGAAAAGGTGACATGTAAATTAAGACAGATGGAGAACTGAGCCTGCTGAATTTTTTATCACTGTTGGTGGGAAGTAAAATAGCATGGGTAACACATAATGTTGCAAATGTATTCACCT
>JAJONR010007749.1:0-21034 GCA_029582245.1 Solanum etuberosum
CTCATGTTACCATTCTTTGGATCATGACACTCATCTCAAATTCAAGCTTAATGTTCATTACTAAACCCGAATATCAATACGATTGCTCGCCTACTATGCTATACCTCATTACTTGATCAATTTTATAACCTTCTGAACATCATGAACCTCTCAAACATATCATAAGCCTAGCTTAGATCTATTACTTTATGAATACTTTTGATCTTCTATTCGACACTTACACTTGGTCATTTCCTACACAATGACATTTCATAACAAGCTCCTTTCTAGCTAAAACATTCTCTACCTCCTATGATGGAATCTTCACAACTCATCACTTCTTAGTATACCCATAAGGGAAAACTCCTCATCAACAACTTACTGGGTGCATGACTATAATAACATAATATGCCCCATCACTATCTCCCTTTCATAGATCTCTATACCTCTGCATACTTTCCTCTAACTCTGGGCATTGTCACTACTACAACTCATGATCTCGTAACTCATGCTACCTTTCGGGTGAAAATACTGCCCAAGCTCTAAACATACTTTCTCATAAGGATCTTAGCTTAAACGACGCTTAGAGAAGAGAGTACAACTCGCTTTTAGCTCAAACGCATGATTCTTATGAACATGAGTGCATTCCTCTAAAACTCAACACTTAACTCACTCATGGGCTTCTCTCAAGCCCCTCTGGAGTCTCATGACTTCCTCAAGAATTTTGCTAAGAGCAACTCATCGATAAAGGACTGAGTTTCCTTTTCAACCACCTCTAGTATGACGGTTAGTCGAATGAATCTGAGAAATGCACGAGTATGAATAAATCTATTTGACATAGCTCTATTGCCTGATTAAGAGTATGAAAGAAGAGAAACTTTTCTTAAATGTCTGTAGTCCCTCATTTGTAGAAGTGGGCCCCTCATAACCATAAATAAGATCCTACTTGACATGGCTTCATAGACACCCTAGGACACTTGAACTATGTGCTCTGATACCAAGTTTGTCACGACCCGAGCCTACACCCTGGACGTGGCCGGCACTCGAGAACCATTTCTGGCCCCCAAGCGAACCCTCATCCTGGCTGACTACGAGCAGAAGACTAACTCAAGCATACAAAGCTTTAAAACTGAATAAAAATTCATGAATCTTAAATAGAAAGCTTTAACTCAAAAGAAAACTTTGAATAAAATACTATATTCAACTCGCACCAAAATAGGCAACTTAAGTCTTTAACACATTTAACAAAATAAATGACCAGACTTCTGAAACTTTACTATCTATCTATGAAGCCTCTAACTGATAAAGATGGAAGTCAGGACAAGATCCACGACATCCTGACAAGACTAAAAAGTAAATGAAATCCTCTGGAAGCAAGGAGGATCACCATAACTAACTCGAACTCCATGTGGTATCAACGAAGCTCCTATTGATGACCCAGAATACCCTTATCTGCTTCATGAAACGATGCAGGCCAAATGGCTCAGTACGTGCAATGTACGAGCATGTAAGGGGAATTCTAAAGCATAAACATAAGCTTGAATTTGATAAAAAGGAAACATACTTACCTCTTCTCAAACTTACTCAATTCAATGAATACTCAAGGATACTCAAAACTACTCAAACTTATCCAACTCAGAAGTACTCAAGGATAAGATACTCAACTCAGTAATAAGGTTCTAAACTAAGTGAAATGTGGCTCAACTCAACAATAAGGTACTTGACTCAATGAAACATAGTTCAACTCAAGATATGATACTCAACTCAAAGGTACTCAACTCAAGATAAAACAGCAATAAAAGATGCAATATATGGAAAACTTTTAAAATAATAGATAGCAACTCAATGTATTAAAGAATACAATAACAACTCAATTTGTATATATTAAAATATAATAACTCTGTGGGAGTTTCTCTAACCGATAACCATCACTATTAGCTATGTGATGATACACTGTCTCGCCCATGCTGCCAGAACTGTTCGATACTTTGCCAGTATATAGAACCTCTCAACTAATTTGATCCACTAGTCTATGCTAAAAAGCATTAAGGAATCATCTAAAAAGTATGACCCTTTCTACCCACATTGGCTACATGGTTTATGGAGACTTTGAATTATCTGAACTCAAACTCATCCCCATATCGGTGCTCAATACTACTCCCAAAACATAACTAGCTCATATGTTTAAAAACATAACTCTTTCTGTGATTTGAGATTATTATTCAAAAACTTTTTCTAAAAAGAGATGTTACTCAAACTGCTCAAAACTCTTTTGGAAATCTCACTTTCCTTCTCTTTTAAATGTGAAAACATTTACTCTTGGGAATACTTAGTTTCCAAATATAATTTTAAGGAAAATGAACTCGACTCTACTCTTTCTCAACTCAAGTGCTCAAGTCATAAAACAATTTGTAAAAGACTTCTCGCAATAAAGTTCATACCGAATTATGGACGTGAACGACTCAATTCAAGATTTTCAATAACCGTAACTAGAACTCAATACTCGAGACTCAACACAGAACTCAAGAACTTCAATAATAATACTCGCTTCAAGAATGCACGACTCAGAGGGTTCATGCGGAATTATGGGCATGAACTACTCAACTCAAGGACTCAAAGATACTTCTCATCTCAGGACTACTCGACTTATAGAGTTCATGCGGAATTATGGGCATGAACTACTCAACTCACGGACTTCATGGGTAACATGTAATAGTCCCATGATTAGGAATGTTATCTTGAAAGGGTTAGGAACTCGATACTCAAGACATAGAACTTGAAGATACCACTCCTCTCAATGATACTCAATTTATGGAGTCCATGTGGAATTTATGGGCATGAACGACTCGACTTGAAGGTCTACGTAACAACATGGAACTCGTATAAACGAATCTTCTCATTCTCATTCTTACTTCCTCAAAAACTTAGTTCAAACTGATAGTTGATCTCAAAGGGTTCACAATTGAACCCAAAGACTTCTTTGAACTCTACTCTTAACTCTATCTTGAATGTGAATTATGAATTCAAGAGTTATGGTTTATGATATAAAGGATCTCGTGATGATAAAGTAAATTCAAGAATATATTCTCCTCATTCTTATGCTCACTTGCTCGATTCTTGAAACAAGTTATTTGAAATTGTAGAAGACTCCTCAAAAAGACTCAAAGGGACTTTCTCGAAAATGTTTGAAAGAACTCTCAAGACTTAACTCTTAGCTCTACCTTGAATTTGAATTATGAATTCAAGGTTATGTTTTGTGATATGAAAGATCTTGTGATGTTTAGAAATGTTTTTAGATAGTTAAACATGAGAAACAATCAAGAAATCACTGCCTGGAAGCAAGTCCGCGATGCGGAGATGCATTTAAATATTTGGTCCCGAAATAAATTTTTGAGGCAGAAGGGTCCGTGGCCTCTCCACGACGTGGAGAAAGATTCTGGCATAGGGAGGGCAGGTCCGCGACGCGGAGCAAGGTGCCAGATTCGTCAGACTTTTTTTTCATCATTTTCTAACCCCAATTCGCCTAGATTCGATTCTTTTTCTCAATTTCTCTTTCGATTCAAATACCCAACCTATGTACACAAGAATCTACTCATAAACGACTCTACAATCGACACGATTTTCTTAAGAACTCAACAATCTCATCCTAACTCAAGAACGAAAGCCAATTTTAAGAACACAATTCAAGATCATCAAACTTTCAACTTTCTAGAACCAATTTCGCTGAAATAAACATGATTGGCGTGTGGGTGAACAAACTCAACACTATAGAAGCTTACATACCTGATAGCATCATCTTCTTGAAGAACTTGAAGGAAAATCTTGGAAGAAGAACCCTAGCATTAGCATTTTCTTGAATTTCTTGAGCGTAGAATCTTTGGAGTGGATGAGAGGGTTTGATTTATGAAAACTGATTTTTCTTCACGTTTAGGGAAATTTAGATGACCTCCTAAGGGTTTTTAGGACTAAAATACCCTTAAAGAAATAAATAAAATGAGCTGGGAGTAGGAATAATTTTTCACCAGGCAGTGAGGTCCGTATTGGCTCCGTAACGCGTAGCCATCGCGGAGCTGCTGCCAGGTTAGAGCGTCAATTGTAAATCGGTCATAACTTTTTACTCAGATTAGAAATTTAGCAAACTCCATGGAATTGGAAAGAGAACTCGAAGACCTTTCATTAGCCATCTTGTAGCCCACCTAACTCATCCTATACTAAGAGTTATGATCATTTGAAGTTGACCCAAAACTCATAATTTAAGCATAACTTGCAAAATTTGAGATTTTGCTATTTATAATTTTGTTCTTTTTGGAACTCAAGGTGCTATATCTAATGACCTTAACACTTAAGGAATTTTAAATTCCTCGGAAAAATCCTACTCACCACGAAGGATGGTTCAAGTCTTAGCTCAAAAAATTTCCGGGGTGTTACACTCAGATTTCGTCCAAATCTTGTCTAGGATAGGAATTCCCAATTACTACTCAAAAGTTTTCTGGCCCCAAAAATTTTCCACATTGGCTTTTCCCTAACGACGGAATCAGTTCATTACAATATATACCAATTTACCGACGAGTGATCAACTAGGAAAGACTGGCTAAAGTAAGGGTAGAGTAGTACCTGAGTCGTTGAACAACTGGGGATACTTGTCTCGCATGTCCTTCTCGGTTTCCCTTGTAGCTTACTAAACCAGACGATGCTTCCATTGGACTTTCACCGACCTTATCTCCTTGGTCCTCAGCTTTCGGATATCGCAAGCAAGAATTGCAACATACTGCAGGTCCTTGTCTAACATAACTGAGTCCCATTTTATGATGTACTCCCCGTCCCCATGATACTTCTTCAACATGGACACATGAAATACCGGATGAACTCCCGACAAGTTAGGAGGTAAAGCCAATCTATAAGAAACTGGTCCTACACAATCAAGAATTTCAAATGGTCTAATGTATCGAGGACTAAGCTTGCCCTTCTTGCCGAATCTCATCACCCCTTTCATGGGGGACACTTTAAGAAGAACTTTCTCACCGGTCTGAAATGCCATGTCTCTTAACTTATGGTCTGCATACTTTTTCTGTCGACTTTGGGCTGCTAGAAGCTTAGCTTGGATGCTTCTTACCTTATCTTGAGAATCCTTTACCAAGTCAACCCCCAACGGTTTTACATCTCCAGCCTCAAATGGTGCCAGATCAATGCTGGAGTGGTAACTGTTATTATAGGAGAACTCACACAAAGATAGGAACTTATCCCAATGCCCTCCAAATTCAATCACACATGCCCTCAACATGTCCTCTAACACTTGAATAGTCCTCTCTGATTGCCCGTCCGTCTGCGGATGGAAAGCGGTGCTGAAAATGAGTTGAGTACCCAACTCCTCAGGCAATTTTCCCCAAAACTTGGATGTGAACTGCGTACCACGGTCTGAGATGATAGAAAGGGTCACCCCATGTATCCTCACTATCTCTTTCACATAAATCTTAGCCAACTAAAAGGCATTATAGTTTGTTCTGACAGGAATAAAATGGGCTGACTTAGTTAATCTGTCGACCACTACCCAAATAGAATCATACTTTCCCAATGTCTTGGGAAGACCAACCACAAAATCCATAGCTATCCTTTCCCACTTCCATTCCGGAATTGGCATCCTCTGAAGCAAATCTACAGGTCTTTGGTGCTCATATTTCACTTGCTGGCAGTTTTGGCACTTAGCCACAAACTCCACTATGTCTTTCTTCATGCCAGGCCACCAATAAAGTCACTTCAAATCTCGGTACATCTTGGTCACACCCAGATGAATGGAATACCGCGAACCATGGGATTATGTCAATAAATTCTGAATCAAGTCATCCACTCGAGGAACACAAATCCTTTCTTTAAAACTGAGCACACCCCCTGCATCAAGAACCATATCTTGTGCCTTGCCAAACACTGTCTTCTTTCTAAGCTCATTCAAATTCTCATCCTCAAACTGTTTGGCCTTGATCTCATCAATGAATGTGGCCCTCACCTCAATGCTAGCTAACACCCCACCTCTTTCTGAGATGCCCAACTGCATGAACTTAAACTCCAAGGTTTGAATTTCCTTAGCCAAAGGTCGCTTGGATACACCCAAGCAAGCTAGACTACCCATACTCATCGCCTTCCGGCTTAATGTGTCTGCCACTACGTTAGCCTTACCCGGATGATACTAGATGGTCACGTCATAATCCTTGAGTAACTCCATCCACCTTCGTTGTCTCAGATTTAGATCCTTTTGAGTTAATACATGTTTTAGTCTATGGTGGTCAGTAAATATCTCACACTTGACACCAAAAAGGTAATGCTGCCAGATCTTGAGAGCAAACACTACCGCTGCCAACTCCAAATCATGTGTCCAGTAATTCCGTTCATGCACTTTCAACTGCCGCTATGCATAAGCTATGACATATTTATCATGTATCAAGAACCCAAACCCGACTGTGAGGCATCACAATAAATAATGAAATCTTTACCTTACCCCGGTAGTGCTAGAATAGGTGCTGTGGTTAGAAGAGTCTTGAGCTTTTGAAAGCTCTCCTCGTATTTTTCAGTCCATTCGAAAGGCACCTCCTTTTTGGTCAACCTTGTCAGATGTGTGGCAATAGAAGCAAAGTTTTTCACAAACTGACAATAGTAGCTAGCGAAGCCCACAAAACTCCTAACTTCAATCACAGAGCTAGGCCGGACCCAATTCTTAACTGCTTCAATCTTTTGGGGATCTACCATTACCACTTCCCTTGAAACTACATGTCCCAAAAAGGCAATCGAAGTCAACAAAAACTCACACTTAGAAAATTTAGCATACAACTTTTGTCTCCCAAGAACACCCAGAACAATATGAAGATGGTCGACATGCTCTTCCTTACTTCTTGAATAAACCAAAATGTCATCAATAAACACAATAACAAATGAATCCAGAAATGGTTTGAACAGCCCATTCATTAAACTCATGAAAGCTGCAGGCGCATTTGTCAACCCAAACGACATCACTAGAAACTCGTAGTGCCCATAACGGGTTCTAAATGCCATTTTTGGTATATCCTCAGGCATAATCTTTAACTGATGGTAACCAGACCTTAAATCAATCTTAGAGAAAATTGAGGCACCCTGCAACTGGTCAAAAAGATCATCTATCTGAGGCAATGGATACTTATTTCGAATGGTGACCCTATTCAACTGTTGGTAGTCTATGCACATCCTCATACTACCATCATTTTTCTTAACAAACAATACGGGGGCACCCCATGGGGAAGCACTAGGACGGATGAATCCTTTATCAAGAAGTTCCTGAAATTGAGCCTTAAGTTCTCTTAACTCCGCAGGAGCCATACGATATGGAGGGATGGAAATGGGGCGAGTACCAGGTTCCAAATCAATGCAGAAATCTATATCTCTATTCGGTGGCATACCAGGCAAATCGATAGGAAACACTTCTCTAAATTCTGACACTACAGGAATAGACTCAATATAGGGAGACTCAACCTCGACATCCCGAATATGAGCCAAATAAGCCAAACAACCCTACCCCACTAGTTTCCTAGCCCGAATGGAGGATATGAGCTTAGCTGGCTTAGGCTTTTACACCCTTTCCCACTCTAAGTTTTCCCTACCTGGGATCTCTAGAGTCACAGACTTAGTATTACAATTAAGCACATCATAATAAAGGGACAACCAAGTCATGCCTAAGATTATATCGAAGTCAGTCATATCCAAAATAACCAAATCAGCCCAAGTTTGAAAATCCATAAACAAGATAGGGTAAGCACGATAGACATGGGTGACTATGACAGACTCTCCAACGGGGGTAGAAACATGGATGGGGGCATCAAGTACATCACAAATCATATCAAATCCCAAGGCAAACTGAACGGACACATACGAATATGTAGAACCCGGATCAAACAAAATAGTAGCCATCCGATCACATACGAGAATAGTACCTGTGATCACTGCGTCAGAAGACTCTGCCTCGCTCTTGCCCGGAAAGGCATAACACTGAGTCATGTCATCTTGACGAGCGACCTCCTTGCCTGGCTGCACTGCTCCTATCCCTGCGTTACCATTTCCCCGTCCTCCACGGCCTCACTAATTTCCTCCTCGCCCACCTTGTGGACGCCCTCTACCATTATTACCATTGACCGCATGTACCACTGCTCTAGTCTGCTGCTGCACGAGGTCAAATATGCGCGGGTGGGGGCAATCTCTCCTCATATGCCCAGGTTCCCCATAATTATAACAAGTGTGATAAAAAGACGGCCTCCTGCCCGCCAAAGGTACGGCTCCCTGGCTATCCTGAATAACATTGATGTGGAGTTCCCAAGTAATTACCTGTAGAAGCGGGCATAACAGACTGAATTGGCCGGGCTGCAAGTGTCAGCCTTCCTGAACCTCTGGAGTAGGAACCCTGAAAGTTACCTGTGCTCTTAGCTTTCTTAGCCAACGCCTTAGCCTGCCCATCAAGCCTAACTCCTTCCACTTTCTTCACAAAATATGTTACCTCATTAAAACTTTTCCCTACAGATTTCATGTGGACCGATAATACCTGTAACTCGAAGTTCAATCCCTTGACGAATAGTCGAATAGTCAAATCCTCTCCTCCTCGGTAGTTACCAATTGTGTAGCATATCTAGACGAGGCATGGAACTTAGCCTCATCAACAGCCACATACATACCACCTTGCTCCAAAGCCATGAACTCATCCATCTTACGATCTCTCAAGGTCCGGGGCACATACTTTTCCAAAAACAGAGCATGAAACTGTGTCCAAGTGAGTGGGGGTAAAGTTGACGATCTGCATTCCACATAAGCACTCCACCACTGTTTAGTCTCACCCTGAAGCTGGAAAGTCACAAACTCTACTCCATGCTGATATACAATACCTAACTTATGCAGCCTCTCATAACAATCCAAGATGAATTTATAGGCGTCCTCACTCTCAGAGCCATGGAACACAGGCGACTTCAACTTCAAAAACTTAGTCAACATCTCATGCTCATTACCAGTCATTACGGGACCCAACAAAGGACGGAAAAAAGCATCAGTACCTAATGTTTCATCTCCCCTAGGACTAGTAACATTAATGGGGCGGTTGGTTGGGGGTTGGGTAGCTTGCACTGCTAGAAGGATTCCAGGACCAACCAATCCTTTCAGAAAAAACATGATCTGCTAAGCTAACACTGGGTCTAAGAGAGGAACGCCGGCATTCCTAGCCGGTGCATCCTCTTCCTATCCAACATCCTCCTCATCTTCGATTTCCACATTCTCTTCTACCTCTTCGTGAGGTGCGGGAGGAACCTCATCTCTCGGAGCATTCTCAACTAGTGCTCCACCCCTAGTGGGTGCTACCCTTCCTAGGCCTCTTCCCCTTGCTCTTCCTCTACCCTTGGCTCGACCGCGACCTCTCGCTGTGGATTCCTCAGCTGGCTCATTGACGGTAGCAATGGGCCTGACGCCATTGAACCTAGTGTTAACCATTTGTGGACAGAATAATAAAGGAGATTACATACCAATTTGGATCACCAGATACAAATTGGAATCATGTTATAGCATGAAAGGTGACAAGAGAAAACAGAGAGATTTCCTAAAGTCCTATAGCCTCTCAAAGAAAAGTACAGACGTCTCCATTACCGTTCCGTAAGACTCTACTAGACTCGTTTTGGTACATCGAGATCAACAAACCTAGGGCTCTGATACCAACTTTTTCATGACCCAGACCGTCATGATTGACACCCACATGTAACACTCCAGAAACTAATAGGCCAAGATAGAGCTTGACATTAGGGTTAGAGCCTTGAACGTACCTCCCCGTACCTTAAATATTCATGTTATCATGTTAGAACGTCAAGGTTTAAACCCCAAGGACCAACCATGGGTCCTTGAGGAAAAGCCTAAAAAAGTGACCTGGGTAGTGACCCACGAGGGCAACCCACGCCCCGTGGGTAGGGGTCGTGGGTCAAGCCCTCAAAAATCCAGCCCCAGACCATAGGCCACGCCCAACCAGAACAGGCCGTGGTCCTATTCACGGTCCGTGGGTCATGGGTCGTAGGTCATGCCTGTAACTGCCAAAAGGCAGTTTCACTTAGGGGCGTTTTGGGGTTTTCCTTTTCAATTAATTATTAAGTGATGTCGTTGTAGCCTATTTTCAAACAACTTTATAAGTATTTTAGACACCTAAACTACCTCATCTAAATCATAATTTCTAAATCCCCAAATCAAAACCAAAACCCTCTCAAAAATATCTCTCTAGAACTCCAAGGAAGAAGAAGAAGAAAGGTGAAGCTAGGGTTGAAAGATCCATCTTTTCTCCTCAAATTCATGGTAATTCTTCATCAAGGTATGGTAGTCCTTAATCCATGGATAGTTTTCATCCATGGAGTCCCTCTAAAATCACTTCCAAACTTGTAATTCTCCCAAAAAGCTAGGGTTTTACTCCAAGTCATGGATTCACTTCTAAAACGATTCTAATGGTTTAATTGCTTTATATTATGATCAAATTGATGATTATTTACCGTTTTTAAGATGAATTCCCTAAGAATCCATGAATTTCCCTATTTTCCCAATTTGGATCTCAAAGTGTGGGTATTGATTGATGCAAGTAGAATATGATAGAATTATGCATGTAGTATTTGAACTACTTGATTTATGCTATCATCCATGTATAATGTAGTAATTCTAGATGTGTTGATGAAAAATGATCCATGGTCCTTGAAGGGCAAAGTATGTGAATTATGCATGACTATGAGAATTATGTATATGTTTATGAACACTTTGAGAGTAAAGTGAATATGATTATGATCTAGTTGTTGTGTTGTTGGAAGTTATCCTCTTGTAGAAACTTATGTATGAATATGATATGATGTGAAAGGTTTGTCACATGTAGTGATTCTAAGGTTGGAAGACTAGTCTCACCTATTGAATCTAGCTATAATATGATTATGTTGGATTGAGTGTCAAGACATTCTTCCAAGAATACGAACTTAAGTCAAGACTTAATATGTAAATCTATGGGAATCAATGCTTAGCACCGAGTGGATATGAATATGAGATTGAAGCTTTTACCTTAGTTGAGTCCGGCTTTCCAAATGGGTTCCTTCTACCATAGTTGAGTCTGAGTTCCCAAAGTATGTATCTCATGAGATGGAAACCCTCTACCGTAGTTGAGTCCGAGTTTCAAGAAGCAATCTCTGTATCCCATAACTATGTGCCCTCATAGGTCTTTAGCTAGTGGATCCACCTAAGCTAAGAGTATGGTTCTACCTTAGGCAAGTACGACAACCCCTTTTCGGTGTGGGGTAGACACCGGATTCCATGATAAGCTCACATGGTCTATGTCGGTTAAGGCTTATTCCCTATTATGGTAATATGAACAGGAAGTTGAATTATGAACTATAGTTACTCAAGAAGATTTACTTAGTATGGGTGGGATTATGGGATCTTATACAGGCATTGTACAAGTATAATTTAAGGGTATTTATGGTATGTTTCTCTTATGACATGATGATTTATGAATTGTTTATGTTTATGGCTTATGGCTTTCCATTATCTTCCAAATGATGCTTTAACTTAGCAAATGGAATACATTCAACTAAAATGTCCCTTTTTAGCATGTTTTCAAGGATTTTATGCATGGCTATCATACTTAGTGCGTTTTTGTACTAACCCATATTTTCTACATTTTTGCATAAGTGTAGGGTACGGTTCTTGAGGTGATCCCCTTCTTGGTCAAAGCTTGGATCGACTATTCTCTTTGATTTTGGTGAGTCCTCATGGTTCTAGGACGGATGATGATTTTCTAGTTTTTTTTCTTGTACTTCTATTCAAGAACTATGTTGTAAGGGCTGTGACCCTATTTGAGACTTTGTTGTAATAGATGGCTAATTGAGACAAGTCTAGACTTCCGCTATGATTTTAAGAAAACTTTTAAGACTTGAAATGTGTTTTACTCTTTATTCTTCTTTACTCATGTTATGATATGCTAAGTGGCTTACATGGTGCCTTTCAGGGTTCTATGTGCCTTGTTACACCTAAGGGGTACCCTTGGGTCGTGACAAACTTCGTAATCAGAGCAAAAGGTTTAGAATGATTCTAGGATGATGTCTCATAAGCCACATCTAGTAGAGTCTTGTTCATGAGTGTGAAGCGCACCACATTTATAAATGAGAGGCTATAAGATGTTTAGGAAATTTCACTTCTTTCATTACTCTTAAAGTCATGCAAAAGAGTTTAACTCTATAAGGTCTTCCTTCTAATCCTTCTCTTGTGTCTTCAGAAAATGAATACACGAAGGGCTAACGCTAGACGGATGGAAGATGAGCATGTGAATGAAGGAGTTCCTCCTCAACCTAATCAAGCTAATCAAGCTCCGGTTGATCCCGTGGCGGAGAATGTGACCCATGCGGAGTTTAGGTCTACTATCCAATTGTTGGCTCAAGTTGTTACAACTCAAGCCAATAGAGAGGTGATTGCTCCTATGAATACTAATGTGAATTCTGTGGCTTCTAGATTGAGGGGCTTTGCAAGAATGAACCCTCCTGAGTTTCATGGTTCCAAAGTGGGAGAGGATCCTCAAGAATTTGTGGAAGAGGTTTATAAGATAATTGATGCCATGGGGGTGACTTCGGTAGAGAAAGCGGAGCTAGCCACTTATCAATTGAAGAGTGTTGCTAAAGTATGGTATACTCAATGGAAGAACAATAGGCCGGTAGGAGCGGGTCCAATAGAGTGGGAAGTGTTCAAATCGGCGTTCCTTGATAGGTTCTTTCCCTGAGAGTTGAGGGAAGCTAAGGTGGGAGAGTTCATCAACCTTCGTCAAGGAGGTATGAGTGTTCAATAATATTCTCTAAAGTTTACTCAATTTTCCAAGTATGCTCCGGCTTTGGTGGCGGATTCGAGGGATATGATGAATAGATATTTGACGGGTGTGTCTAGATTGGTGAGAAAAGAATACCGTTCGGCAATGCTTCATTCACGTCTCATGGTGTATACCCAACAAATGGAGGAAGAGAAACTCCAAGACAAGAATAGGGAGGTAAAAAGATCTAGAACCGGTGATGGAAACTTCTCCAATGCTAGGTCCGATAGACAAGGTCGACCTAGGTTTTCTGGACTAGGCTAGGAATTCCCAAATTACTACTCAAAAGTTTTTTGGCCCCAATTCTTTCCCCATTGGCTTTTTCCTAACGACAGACTCAGGTCGTTACAAAACGTCAGATCTTAGGTCAGTACCTGTTTCGGGTTGGTGAGGTTTAAGGAATGTTTTGAAAAATATATTTTTTTTACTTTCTGTATGAAAGTTGTTTTCATAAAATAAGTTAATTTGGAAAATATTTTTAAAAGAATTTAAGTCAATCAAACATGAGAAAATTAAAAAATATTTTTCTTCATATCAAACCGTAAACACCCTTAATAAGGGTATATTTTAAAGGTTCTTACACAGAGACGATTGAAGGGCCATGCGGAAAAGGCGACCGCTTTATGCCCCAAAAGGCCAAACTATTTTAGGCCTCGTATTAATAATTATTAATAGTTGATCTTATGTGTTAATTTATTGGAAAAATTAATAAATATTTCAATCAAAAGTGGTATAAGATCTATAGAACTTTTTGTTATGCAATTTAAAGTGTATCTAAATATACATTTGAGGTAATTTACATATATAATCTAAATTATTATTTTATTTTCAATTCTCATAGAAGTACTTATACTATAATAAATATAAAATACTTTCGTTTCTTCCTTTTATAAAATTATTGATTTTCACATAAATAAGGGTTGAAAGAAATCATATTTCACACTTTTTCATTTTTTTTTCTCGGATTGTTAGGGATATCAAGCAAATTGAAGTAGTGAAATATTCTTATAGTAGCTAGTTTTAAAATTCTAGAATTATGTTCTATTGTTCTAGTTTCTATTCTATTTTAATTTGAATATTTTTATTTATGTGTTTCAATTTATGTGATACATGTTACTTATTAATCCATTCCAAAATAACAATTAACAACTTTGCATTTAAAATATTAGAAAAATACACATCAAATAATGTATGGATGGTTTTTATGATAAAAAAAAGAGTTTAAGCCCCGTACAGAAATTTATGGTTTAGGCCACCAGTTAGGTTGAGTTGCCCCTTCCCTGACATACTTTAAAGGGTGTGCAATTAGTGAGTACCAATGAATTATTTATATTTCACTATTAAAAAATTGCTAAAAAATGACGGACAGAAAAGCGGCGGACAGTGTCGCTACAAAAAGCGACGACATTTGTCACACTATCCGTCGCTTTTTAATTAAAATATTTTTTAAAATAATTATTTTACAAAAAGCGACGGACGAAAACTCTTAGTCTGTCGCTTTTTTCATTGATTTTTGCAAAAAATATATAATTAATAATTATTTATTTAATATAAGTAGAGACGGCGTCTGTCGCTTTTTATTAAGAAGAATTAATTTTAAATAAAACATTAACCACACTGTCCATCGTTTTTGAGTTATATTTGTTTATTAATTATTTTTTAAATTTACAACGGACGACATCTCTTAGTCCGTCGCTTTTTGGTCAAATAACTGGTCAAATATTTTAAAAAAGCGATGGACTGTTTCGTTTAGTCCACCGGTTTTTAGTTAAAAGGTTGGTCAAACATTTTAAAAAAAGCAACGGACAAAGAAATGTTGTCCGTCGCTTTTTATAAAATATCTGGGAGAACATATCACATTTTCTCATTTCTCTTCCCCTCATTCTCTCTCTAATTCTCTCTACCTCCTCAACCACTCACGTTGTCCGCCATCTGCCGTCCCAGCTGCCGCCGTTGCCTGCTTGTTGTCGCTGCTGCCTCCTCCCTTCTCTTCATTCTCTCCTCCTTTAAAGGCTAGGGTTTAATAATTCATCAATTTTTTATTATTCTTTTTAATTTGAGTTATATTGATTTTGTTAGTTAGTTTATTGTAATTAATTTATTGAATTTATGTTTATTGATCGTTAGTTTGAATGATTGATTGTTAGTTAGTGTTTAAATTTGGGATCTTTGATTTTAGGATTAGTTTGCATTTGAGATTTTAGGACTAGTTTGAAATAGGGTATTTTAGGACTAGTCTGAATTTGGAATTTTAGGATTAGTTTGAATTTGAGATTATAGAACTAGTTTGAATTTGAGATTTTAGGACTAGTATTTAAGGACTTGTTTGAATTTGAGATTTTTGGACTAGTTTGAATTAGAGTGTTTTAGGACTAGCTAGTTTGAATTAAGGTATTTTAGAATTTATTTGAATTTGTGATTTTAGGACTAGTTTGAATTAGGGTATTTCGCTTGAGTTGATATTGAAATGTTAATTTGAAGTTAGAAGTTAGCAATTGAAGTGTTTTGAATATAAGATGGATGTTTGAATGTCATCATGAATATATTGACCATGAGTTTTTACTATGCTTAAGATGACCAAAAAGGGATACTTTGCTTGGGTGGTATTATGAGATGCTATTCATGCATTGCACAAGTATGCTTTGAGGTTACTTGAAAGTGGTTCTAATATGGTATAGATGACTAAGAGTTGAATAATGCTTATATGATGCTTATGTTGGAGTCTTTGCTTTATTATTATGATATTGTCTCTTATGCTTATAGTTTATGTTTCATGAAGTATGTCATATGATTATGGATTAGGTCTTATACTGACTAACCCTTGTCTTATGCTTTTATGATTATTCTAGCTAACATATGTAGTACATTTTGTACTAACACATACTTTTCCTACATTCTCATCAAATGTAGGGTTTGGAGATTGAGTCCTACTCTTGGAGATAAGTTTCTAGAAGTTGCAAGGAGTTGAAGATCTTGGTGAGTCCTCATAGCTTTGAGGACAAAAATCCACTAGTTCCTTTATGTCTTTTATTTTCATGTTGAGACTATTGTATGGGCTGTGTCCCAAGAGTTTTATTCTAAAGTTGTATTAGATGGTTTGAGACAAAAGTGTAGTAAAGTCTTCCGCTTGGTTTTATGAAAATGACTTCGATTGTATGGATAAAAGTTTTTAAATTTTCCGTACTTTTCTATAATATTATGTTATGATATGCTAAGGGCTTGTATGAGACCCCTTCAGGGTCAAGTACGCCATGTTACATCTATGGTCTACCCCTGGGTCGTGACACATACGATCTGCAATATGGATAACATAATTTCCCCCTCTCCTTAGCGTGTCAAATTACTTCATTATATGTTCATTACTCTACACTTGTGTAATTATACTCCTCCTATGTGCTAGTATAGAAATGGTATTTGCAAAAGCAACCTTGGTGAATTCTACTCTTAGTCAATTGAAGTCAATTGTGCCATTTAAGCTCATAAGTAATCCATTGATGTTACATAGCTGCTTATATCATTGTCACTACCTTAAAGTTATTATTCTCATGTCTTCTACTACTAGTTTGTGGTTCTAAAGCTCAATACTGATTATGAACACCAAAACAATAATATCAAAAATTAAAGAAACTAAGTGAAGTAATCTGTATATTTATCGGTGGTAGCCCAGGGGAAAATGACTAGCATGGTCGATCCAAATTGGTATAAAAGGGTGGAAGCTCAGGGGTGAAAGCCTAGCAATGGCCGATCCCAATTGGTGTAATTATGAGGACATCATCCCAGGGGTTAAAATTCCTAGCATGGGTCATCCTCTTCTACCACTGATCAGCTGGTCATTTGTATCACATGCCTTATAAAGATTATAACACACAAAAAAGTAAAGAAATGAATGTAACATATATGCTCACACAAGAGTAAGAAAATGTGGTCTTCTGTTCTGATCTATGCACTTATATACTGATACTTGATTTCATTTGAGCCTTGTTGTACATATGTTATTTCCTTACATATTCAGTACATTTTTTCGTACTGACGTCCCTCGCGGGGGACGCTGCATTTCATGCTGCAGGAACACATACTCCAGCTAGTAGACCTCTTTAGTAGGAGCACATGTACTCAACTGCTATTGGTGAAGCTCCAGGTTGATTCGGGGCTTACAGAGTCTTTGACACCTATTTCTTTACTGTATGATAGTTAAGGGTAAGACGGTGCCTTGTCCTGCCCTAAACTAAGGTTTTCTATCTTTTAAAGGCATTGTAGACTAATGTATATAGTTCAGTTATGTCTTGTCTCTTAACAAGTTGTGGCCTCAATGGCCTAGTCTTGTATATAAGTTTTGGGTCTACTTATGTTGGTTCGTATCACTGCATCCTATGTGAACTTGTCACAACTTGAAGATTGTCATAGTTATATGCATAGTAAGCACATGTTATATGTTGGTTCTCTCGGGACATTGGGTGCCTGTCCGTCTTAATGGGAATTGAAGCGTGACACAAACAATTAAATAAAGAGAAAAGATCGAAGATCAGTTGTTCAAGGTCATATTGGAAGAAAAACTGGTGATTTTTATTATTATTACTTTGGGAATGAAGTGTCATGTAGGATTAACATGACCAATCACAATGATGAAGGTGATGTCGATCATTTGTTTCTACCGATATTAATTTTTAATCAAAATAGTCGAGGATCTAAAAAGTGTGAAAAGTGAGGTTGCACTGTATGGAAATGGAATCAGTTGTGACTCATATTTTGCTTAATTGTCCAGATATTCCACCATATCTCAAGTAAGTGTTAAAGTATGTTATCAAATTACATACTAATAAGTGTTTATTAACTAACAAAAAAACTGAATGTACAATTATCAGCATCATCGTACACACATGGGGTAATAAAGTCATCTATACATGATTTTCCAATAGGCTAAAAGAATATGTAAGTGTGCAAGCTTATATTGAATCAATAAGTATTTAATAATGTATTCATGTTATACTAAATTGCATTATTTTTAATAACAATATATAGGTTTACGATGAATACTCAAATGTCGAACATTTGCAATTAGTGAGAGAGGTTGCAGTTGGACCTGAATCTCAAATTCAGACATTGAATAAGTATTGTGTCAATGGTTTTAAGTTTCAAACTGAAAATGTTTCTAGTAATAAGAAAATAAATAATAGTGGTGTCTGCATACAAGATGATGTTGATGGTACTGGCCAAACTATTGAATATTATGGTGTCATTCATGAGATTATCGAAGTAAGGTATTCAGGTTGGCCTAAAAAAAAGATCGTATTATTTCGGTGTAAGTGGTTTGATCCATAACATAGAGGCACAAAAGTGGACCAACAACATAATATAATTGAAGTTGAGCATACCAGAAAATACAGAAGTTATGATCCTTTCATAATTGCACAAAATGTTAAACAAGTGTATTACGCTCCATATCCATTGCGTATAGACAAAGCTGATTGGTGGGTTGTTATAAAGACTAAACATGTGGAAAGAATTAAATTTGACAATGTCTTAGATGTGGCGTACCAAAATGAGGTTGTACTTGTTTGGAACCAAGTTGATGTTGAATTGGAAACCAGAACATCCTCAACACATATTAGAAGAAATGTCTCAACACATATTAGAAGAAGTATCTGATGATGAGATAATGATAAATGTTGAGAAAGAATTAAATGAATATGACGAAAATGATTCATTTGATGATGATGAATATGAAAATGAAAATGAAACAAATGAGGAGGAAGAATGGGAGAATGATGAAAATGAAACAAGCGAGGAGGAACAGAAGTAGAATGATATACTATATAGCTAGTATGTAAGTTATTTATTTTTCTAATACTAGTTTTGTTTAATTTATGATTTTTATATATAATCCATGTAAATTTGCATACACATGTTGTCACGACCCAGGGGTACACCCTAGATGTAACATGGCATACTTGACCCCGAAGGGGTCTCATAAAAGCCTTTAGCAAATCATAAAATATGATAAAGAACAACAAAGAGTAAAACACATTACAAGTCTTAAGAACATTTCATAAAAACAACAAAGCGGAAGTCTAGACTTGTCTCATTATCCATCTATTACAATCGAAGTCTCAAAATAGGGTCACAACCCTTTACAAGATAGTCACAAAATGAAAAAGGAAAGGATAGAAAATAGAAAGTCATCATACTTCCTCGAACTTTGAGGACTCACCAAAAGCAAGAAGAGTAGTCGATCCAAGCTTTGACCAAGAAGGAAGCACTCCTCAAGAACCGGTCCCTACACTTCCGTAAAAATATAGAAAAATATGGGTTAGTACAAAAATGCACTAAGTATGATAGCCATGCACAAAAATAGTGAAATCATGCTAAAACGGGACATTTTAGTTCAATGCATACCACTTTCTAAGTTAAAACATCATTTAGGAGATAATGTAGAAACATAAGTCATAAGCATAAACAATTCATAAGTCATCATGTCATAAGAGAAACTTACCATAAATACCCTTAAAGCATACTTGTGCAATGTATAGACAAGATCCCATAATCCCACCCATACTAAGTAAAACTTCTTGAGTATCTATAGTTCATAACTCAACTATCTTTTTCGTACTACCATAATATGGAATAGCCTTAACCGACATAAACCATGTGAGCTAACATGGAATCCGGTGTTTACCCCACACCGAAAAGGGGTTGTCCTACTTGCCGAAGGTAGAACTATACTCTTAGCTTAGGTGGATCCACTAGCTAAAGACCTATGTGGGCACATAGTTATGGGATAGGGAGATTGCTTCTAGAAAACCCGGCCTCTACTAACGTGAGGGCTTCCATCCCAAGAGATTGTTCCTAGAAACCCGGCCTCTACTAACGTGAGGGCTTCCATCTCATATCACTATCCACTCGGAGCTACGCATAATTCCCATTGAGTTCATATTAAGCCTTGACTTAAGTTCATTATTACGGAAGAATGTCTTGACACTCAATCCAACATAACTCATAATAAAGCTCTTAGATTCGCTAGGTGAGACTAGTCTTCCAACCTTAGAATCACTACATGTGACAAACCTTTCACATCATACCATATTCATACATAAGTGTGTACAAGAGGATACTTCCAACAACACAACAACAATATCATAATTCTATTCACTTTACTCTCAAAGTGGTCATAAGCATGTATACAATTCTCATAATCATGCATAATTCATATACTTTTCCCTTCAAGGATCATAGTTCATAATTCATCAACACATCTAGAATTACTACATTAGACATGGATAATAACATAATTCAAGTGATTCAAGTACTTTAATGCATAATTCAATCATATTCTCCTTGCATTAATCAATACCCACACATTGAGATCCAAATTAAGAAATTCATAGATTCTTGGGTAATTCATGTTAAAAACAATAGATAATCATCAATTTTATTATAATATAAAGCAATTAAAGCATTGAAAATATTTTTGAAGTGAATCCATGACTTGCAGTAAACCCTAGCTTTTTTGGGGAAATTACTAGTTTGAAATTGGTTTTGGAGGGACTCCATGGATGATAGCTATCCATGGATGAAGGACTAACATACCTTAGGTGAAGAAATCCAATAAATTCATGTGGAAAATCCTTCTTCTTCAAGCCGTCACTTGATCCTCTTCTTCTTCTTCTTCTTTGGAGTTCTAGAGAGAAGATTTTTGAGAGGGTTTGGTTTATGTTTGGGGATTTTGGAATTATGAATTTAGATAGGTTACGTGGGAAAAATACTTATATAGTTGTTTAAAATAGGCCTAAAATGACACCACATAACAATTAAATAAAAAGGAAATCCCCAAAAGACTCATAGCCTTAACTGCCAAATGGCAGTTTCAGGCATGACCTACGACTGGGGACCCACGGACCGTGGGTGGGACCACGGCCCATTCTGGTGAACCATTGGTCACTTACTGGAACTTGTTTTTGAGGGGCTTGACCCACGACCCCCACCTACGGGGCATGGGTGGACCTACGGGGCGTGGGTGGACCTACGGGGTGTAGGTTGCCCTCGTGGGTCACTGCCCATGTCACATTTTGGGTGTTTCCCTCAAGGACCCATGGTTGGTCCTTGGGGTTTAGGCCTTGACGTTCTAACATGAAAACATGAATTTTAAGGTACGTGGGGGGGGGGGGGTACGTTTACGGTTCTAACCCTAACGTCAAG
>JAJONR010007750.1:0-13514 GCA_029582245.1 Solanum etuberosum
AATGCTTTCACAATTAAGCAAGAGAGGAAACACTGATTTCCTAGAGATGCCTTTGGGCTAGTTTTTGAGTAATTATCTCAAACCACAGAAAGAGTTATGTTTTTAAACATATGAGCTGGTTATATTTTGGGAGTAGTATTGAGCACCGATATGAGGGAGAGTTCAGACAACTCACAGCCCCCCATAAACCATGTAGCCATCATGGGTAGAAAATGGTCATACTTTTTAGATGATTCCTTAGTGTTTTTTAGCATAGACTAGTGGATCCACTTAGTGAGTTAGGTTCTATACCCCCGGCAAGGTATAGGACGGCCTTGGCAGCGTGAGGCAAAATGTTGTATCATCACATAACTCGTAGTGATGGTTGCCAGTTAGAGAAACTCCCACAGAGATATTTTGTATTCTTATATACACATAGTTTACTTTGTATTTTCATATACAAGAAAAGTTTATCTGGTATCCTTGCATACAAACTGAGTTATTGTGTATTTTTCAATACACTGAGTTATTATCTTCATGTCTTAAAGATTTTCTTTATACTACATTTTTATTTCTGCTTTATATTGAAAAGAGTTGAGTTGAGTATCCAGAGTTGATTACCCAGAGTTGAGTACCTAGAGTCGAGTATCTTATTATTGAGTCGAGCATTATTTTACTGAGTTGAATATCTTATTATTGAGTTGAGCCCTATTTTCTCAAGCTACCACCAAGGCCAGCTGGTAAGTCAAGTTTGTCATATTCCTGGAGGAATAGATCCATTAGAATACCAAGTGCAACAAATTCTGTAGATTAGGAGTGAAGTTGGTAGTCATAACCACTGCTCGAGAATTCAACCAAGGAGTGGAGACTATTTTATCCTCCGCCACCAGCATCCTAACCGACCAGGTGTTGTCACTCTTAATGTCATTCGCCAATAAGCGGTCATTCTAGAAACTTGGCACCCTAGAGTATAATTGATTACATCAACCACAATGAAAACGTTCACACCCCACATAAGAATAGTGGGATTACTGGAGTTCCACTTTTTTATAAGGAGCATATCCTAGAACTCCCTTACCCAACCTTCATTGCGATGAAAGTTCAGATGTACCAATTGTCCAAACCTAATTCCTATACTCGAGCATGAAACTCGTTTACAATTTCCTCCATCTTATCAATCAGAAACCCATGCTCGTGCATGAGCCCCCTAAGTTGCATGTCTAAATATCACCTAATACAGAAGTAGCTAATAAACTTCTCATAGGAGAGAGGAGCATTGGCACCGGTAACCACAATATTAGTGATAAGCAAAAAAAAGAATAAGGGTTCAATCAGTTGATGTCTAAATAAATTACTATGAAGGTACCAGGCGTGAAATCAAGAGACCTGTAAAAGAATTTATTGAAAATTTCTAGATTTTTTCAAGTAGACTCACTACCTAAGATTCCTGTTGCAACAATGCTTTCACAACTAGAAGTTTCCGCTATAGCAGCACCGATAAATCACGTTGTAAATTACAACTGCAATGCATTTTTGTCTAATGGGTATCCATACCTTAAATCCTTTCACTTGAAATTTGCTTCATTTTTCTTGTTCTTTTGATATAGATCAGGTCAATTAGTAGTGTATGACTGTTTGACTTTGTTATTTGAGTGAATGACACCCAAATCAAGCTTTAATGGCTTGAATATTTTTGAAAAATAGTCGTTCATCTACCTACTCCCCTTTTAGGTTCAATACCCCCATGAACTTCATAAATATTACACCTAGAATGCTTTAGGGGCATTGGAAACGCAATGAAAATTAGCATACTTAGAGAACTCACTCAGAAAAAGGGAAAAACTGAGTCTTTCCCAAAACACCCCAAATCTTATCAAAATTAAGAGTTTCCAATATGATTGCATAAATTAGAAGTTTTAAAATGATGTGATAAAGCCGGAATAAGAAGGTTTATCTTAAAAACTATTGTATGGAGAGAGAGTAATGGAGAGGGGGAGAGAAGCTTGTAGAGAGACTTTGAGAAATTTGAAACAAGGGTATGAAACCAACTTTTCCCATTTACGAAATTGCAGAGGACTTTTGTAGCAATTCGTGGTTCGCTATAGTAGTGACTCTATAGAAAGCACTTGACCGTTGTAGCAGCTATTCACACTCCAAGCGGCATTTTTCATGAATAGCTGCTCAAATACTCCCCTTCTGTTGAAATCGTGGTTTTTTATAAGAGCCCAATTTAGATGAATCCTTCTCTAACTACCATCATTCATGAAAACTTATTAGAATTTAATGTAATGTTCAATTTGCATGTTAGGATATCTAGAAGGCCTCAATAGGAGGGCAATTTTTTTTAACCCAATAGTATGTCTTCTTCAAAACAATTCGACTTCCCAATCTCCATTCACACATGAACGGTTGTCACACCCCTTTTTTGTTAGGTTTTATCAATTAAAGTGATGTTACTGAGAAGGAATTATTTTATTTAGAAAATAGAGTAACCACTAGGAATGGAGTTTTTGTGTTCAAATCACCTTTTTGAATTCCTAATAAAAATTAAATGACTCTTTAATTGGTGTGGAAAAAAAAGACTAAGTAAAGAATTTTGTTGACCCAGAGAGAGGTATGAGGCACCTATGATTCCTTTGGTTCTAATATGGTAACTTTACCATCATACACTATACTTAGATCAATCTTGAATAAATTGTTTGCCTATGAATAACCTAAATTGTTGAAGTTTTATTATTCTTAACTAAGACGCAAAGTTGCGATCTCATCATTGAAATACACTAATCAAGACGCATAAAGGTGACCTCACCTTGTGTAGCACACCTTAAATATGAACCTACTTGTCTTGGTTAAACAAAAGCTTATTATTCATTAAAAGTGTAGGGTCAAGACTCATAAATGCAAACTTGCCATTATATTTATGTCCTTATTCAAGTCACAAAGTTGAAACCTCAAACGATCTCCAAGTACATTATACCTCGAATCATTCCCAAAAAACCAAATATATGATATTCAAACTTAAGTAAAAGAACACAAGAATATCGAACGAGGCTATAATTTACCTGTCCAAAATTCAATAGACCAACGTATTCTTTTGTTTTTAGTTCATCAAATAGAACTGTTAAGTAAAGTTAAACCCAAAACTTTTTTTCATTTTAATTACCTCCTAACATTCACGTACTATATCTAACAACTACTATAAAAAAAACATAAAATCAATCAACATTAACTCAAGATGAACAACGATAAACGCACAACATGAAAAAGTATTAACGTGAGAATCAAAGACAATATCTCAACAAATTGATCACATTAGCACAACATGGTTTTGTCCTTGACTTGGTTAGTATAGAATCCTTGGAATTCTTTTAGGTCGTTTAACTTTAGATTAAGATGCTTTGATTATTCTTAAGTATTTTGCATATTTATTACAATATTTTTGATATCTTAAGAATGACTTTTTGATTGTGGGACTAAGTTCATTGATTGGATGGAATTCTAGGTTAGTATGACTGTACTGTGGAGGGTGTTTACTCAAATTGTTTGCATGATGTGAATGAATTATGAATTGTTTGGTTGTGATTGGCACTAATTCATTTACATGGGATCTGCATTTGACCATGATTTGAGAAGGAGATGAGAGAAAATGGATTTTTGAATTTAAAGTGATTTCCGTCATATTTTACTTGTCTAGGTCTCCAAGGAATTGTATTGTTGGTTTATTGGGAATTTTTGGTTTTTTATGAGAAACTATATCATTTTATTGGTATATTTAGCTTTAAAGAGTTTACTTCAAGTTTTACTGATTTTACTATTGAAATATGAGTTTTCATGGAACAAGGTACTATATGTATTATTTTGGACCTTTGAAAGATATTCATCTAGGCTCACCAATTTTCTATGATTTGGTCGAAATACTGACTGTTTTACTCTCTACTATGAGCTCAATGGATCATTCCGGCTTGCACCATTCTCCACTTGCATATGTTTGTTAGCTCCGGCAGCCCTTAGAATGAATTTTGGGTTTTTACTTTTATAGCATATGTAGTTGAGCTCTGATGAGTCTACAGAATGTCCCAGGGAGCCTACGAGCTGGCCGGCGAGGTGATTCTGGGACATTTTACTTTTATACATTGGCCATATGTGCATTGCATCATTTCACATTATTTGGTTCTTTGTGATTTACTTGTGTTAGTGTGATATATCCCCTATTGTTTTTATTTTTTCTATCGTTACTTATGAGAATGATTTCTAGTTAATAGTTGATTCATAGTGTTAGCACTATCGTACCTCTTATATTTATATGGTTTCTTTTTTAGCTTGGTCGGCTTATGATGCCTATTGTGTACTTTTGCTACTCATTTTGTACCTCTGCATTTCTTCTGATGCAGCGCCTAGTACTAGACATTCTCACTTCCTCCTGATCTTTCAAGGTGATTGTTGTTTGGATCATGATGAGATCGTGGAGTTCGAATACTTTTTGCTTTCTCTCTTTAGTACTTTCAATGTGTATTTTGTATCTTGTTTAGATACATGGGTTGTATATACTCCTACTCATGTAGTTTAGATGCTTTTGTACTGGTGACACCAGGTCTGAGGTTAGATCCTCTATATATTCATCTTTCTCTTTCACTTTTTGGGCCTTTTGTATATTTTGTATCTTTACATACATATCTATGTTATGGGCTCCTTTTCTATCTTATAGTGTTGACCCACGACCCCTTCCCATAGGGTATGGGTCCACCTACTGGGCGTGAGTCCCATCCGTAGGTGGCCCATTTTGGGGAAGATTCTAGGGACTGTTTTGGGTCCCTCTCAAGGACCCTTGGTTGGTCATTGGGGGGTCATACATTGACGCCCTAACCTTAAATCCTTCATTCTAAGTACGGGAAGTCATATATATTATTCTAACCCCTACGTAAGGATCTAGAACCCTCTAGTTTAGCTTACTAGTTTTCTAGGTGTTACAATATCTCCCCCTTGGGAACATTCGTCCTGGAATCACACTCTAAACACTTATTTAGAGGAAACGACTCTAGAATACTACCCCATCATGCATGCAACTCATCTAAATGCACATAAACAAGGAGGAAAACTTCAACTCCAAGATAAACATACTCAATGCAACACAAGGGGGATGGGGGGGGGGGTAGGAACTACATCTAACAACCCAAGATGCAAGAAATTCTCATAACTAGTCATGTTCAAGGTGGAACTACCATCTCCTAGCCATAACATGCTCAACACTCTCTCATGGAGCCTATAAGTAATTTACTCTCAAAAAGCATTTATTCAAGGATAAATCTCTCAACTCCAAACTAAGGCATGCTCATATATTCATCTCATGAAGTCAAATAGGAAACTCATCCTCAATGCACTACAACATGAGGAAATAATTATGCAAACACATTTTTTTCTGAATCACAAGCTTTCATGACCATGGATCATATAAGGAAATCATGGCACACACAAACACACATGACTCCACACATCAAACAAATCAAGAGAAACCTATCATCTCAAGAATTCATATGGGCCTACAAAATGGGGACTAAACTTCTCTACTTATTCCACCTTTCTAGGGTGAGAAACTCAAGTAAACCCAACTCCTAAGCATTAGGAACACTCAACTATCTTGCTAACTAAGCACATCATCTCCCCTTTGAGAGAAAGCCCAAATGAACTTTCTAAGCACCATTCATACTAAAGATAACTTCAAGGTCTCACATATCAAGTCACAAAGGACCAAAGAATACCAGAATCTAATAAAGCATGAAACACATACCGCTAGTCACATCTGGGGGGGGGACACTCTTGTTCACCTCTAGCTTGGAGAACATAGAACCTATTTTTTCTTGGGAGCATTTGAATCCGGCCCACTAAGAGAAGCTTGCTTGGCCTCTCTCCCTTTAGCCCTAGGTATTGGGAAATCTTTAATCTTGTGACCATCATTACCACAACCATAACAACCATCCTTACCGGCTAGACACCTACCATAATGCTTCCTTCCACATTTAGTGCAAGTAGGCTTAAACAACAAGGATTCACTATTACTCCCTCTTTGAGGCTTAGGGTTAGACACCCTCTCTTGGTTGTATCATGAGCATTGGGGGAAACTTGATTGGAAAGCTTTTGTCGGGTCCTTGGTTGACCATATCCATCGGATTTAGCATTGGAGAAATTCCCATCACCGGTTCTAGCTCTTTTCACCTCCCTATTCTTGTCTTGGAGTTTCTCATCCTCCATTTGTTGGGCATACACCATAAGACGTGAGATATCCATATTATCATGTAGCATTGCCGTACGATATTATTTTCTTACCTATTTGGACACACCCGTCAAATATCTACTCATCATATCCCTTTAATCTGCCACCAAAGTCGGAGCATACTTGGATAATTAAGTAAACTTTAGAGAATACTCTTAAACACTCATACCTCCTTGACGAAGGTTAATGAACTCTTCCACTTTAGCTTCCCTCAACTCTAAATCACAAGCTTTCATGAACATGCATCATATAAGGAAATCATGGCAACACACATGACTCCACACATCATACAAATCAATAGAAACCTATCATCTCAAGAATTCATAAGGGTCTACAAAACGGGGTCTACAAAACGGGGACTAAACTTCCCTACTTATTCCACCTTTCTAGGGTGAGAAAATCAAGTAAACCCAACTCCTAAGCATTAGGAATACTCAACTACCTTGCTAACTAAGCACATCATCTCCCCCTTTGGAGCAAGCCCAAATGGACTTTCTAAGCACCATTCATACTAAAGACAATTTCAAGGTCTCACATATCAAGTCACAAAGGACAAAACAATACCGGAATCTAATAAAGCATGAAACACATACCGGTAGTCACATCCGGGGGACACTCTTTTTCACCGCTAGCTTGGAGAACACAAAACCTATTTTTTCTTGGGAGCATTGGTATTTGACCCACTAAGAGAAGCTTGCTTGGCCTCTCTCCCTTTAGCCCTATGTATTGGGCAATCTTTCATCTTGTGACCATCATTACCACAACCATAACAACCATCCTACCCGGATAGACACCAACCATAATGCTTCCTTCCATACTTAGTGCAAGTAGCCTTAAGAAACACAGATTCACTATTACTCCCTCTTTGAGGCTTAGGGTTAGACACCCTCTCTTGGTTGTACGCATGAGCATTGGGGGAAACTTGATTAGAAAGCTTTTGTTGGGTCCTTGGTTGACCATATCCATCGGATTTGGCATTAGAGTAATTCCCTTCACCGGTTTTACCTCTTTTCACTTCCCTATTCTAGTGTTGGAGTTTCTCATCCTCCATTTGTTGGGCATACACCATAAGACGTGAGATATCCATATTATCATGGAGCATTGCAGTACGACATTCTTTTCTTACCAATTTGGACACACCCCTCAAATATCTACTCATCATATCCCTTGAATCCACCACCAAAGTCGGAGCATACTTGGACAATTGAGTAAACTTTAGAGAATACTCTTGAACACTCATACCTCCTTGACGAAGGTTAATGAACTCTTCCACTTTAGCTTCCCTCAACTCTAAATCACAAGATTTCATGAACATGCATCATATAAGAAAATCATGGAACACACAAACACACATGACTCCACACATCATACAAATCAATAGAAACCTATCATCTCAAGAATTCATATGGGCCTACAAAATGGGGACTAAACTTCCCTACTTATTCCACCTTTCTAGGGTGAGAAACTCAAGTAAACCCAACTCCTAAGCATTAGGAACACTCAACTACCTTGCTAACTAAGCACATCATCTCCCCCTTGGGAGAAAGCCCAAATGGACTTTCTAAGGACCATTCATACTAAAGACAACTGAAAGGTCTCACATATCAAGTCACAAAGGATAAAAGAATACCGGAATCTAATAAAGCATGAAACACATACCGGTAGTCACATCGGGGGGACACACTTGTTCACCTCTAGCTTGGAGAACATAGAACCTATTTTTTCTTGGGAGTATTGGAATCCGGCCCACTAAGAGAAGCTTGCTTGGCCTCTCTCCCTTTAGCCCTAAGTATTGGGCAATATTTCATCTTGTGACCATCCTTAACACAACCATAACAACCATCCTTGCCGGCTAGACACAACCATAATGCTTCCTTCCACACTTAGTGCAAGAAGGCTTAAGCAACACAGATTCACTATTACTCCCTCTTTGAGGCTTAGGGTTAGACACCCTATCTTGGTTGTACCCATGAGGATTGGGGGAAACTTGATTGGAAAGCTTTTGTTAGCTCCTTGGTTGACCATATCCATCGGATTTAGCATTGGAGAAATTCTCATCACCGGTTCTAGCTCTTTTCACCTCCCTATTCTTGTATTGGAGTTTCTCATCCTCAATTTGATGGGCATACACCATAAGACGTGAGATATCCATATTATCTTGTAGTATTGTCGTACGACATTCTTTTCTTATGAATTTGGACACACCCGCGAAATATCTACTCATCATATCCCTTGAATCCGCACCAACATCGGAGCATACTTGGACAATTGAGTAAACTTTAGAGAATACTCTTGAACACTCATACCTCCTTGACGAAGGTTAATGAACTCTTCCACTTTAGCTTCCCACAACTCTAAATCACAAGCTTTCATGAACATGCATCATATAAGGAAATCATGGCACACACAAACACACATGACTCCACACACCATACAAATCAATAGAAACCTATCATCTCAAGAATTCATATGGGCCTACAAAACGGGGACTAAACTTTCCTACTTATTCCACCTTTCTAGGGTGAGAAACTCAAGTAAACCCAACTCCTAAGCATTAGGAACACTCAACTACCTTGCTAACTAAGGATATCATCTCTCCCTATGGAGAAAGCCCAAATGGACTTTCTAAGCACCATTCATACTAACGACAACTTCAAGGTCTAACATATCAAGTCACAAAGGATAAAACAATACCGGAATCTAATAAAGAATGAAACACGTACCGGTAGTCACATCCAGGGGACACTCTTGTTCACCTCTAGCTTGGAGAAAATAGAAGCTATTTTTTCTTGGGAGCATTGGAATCCGGCCCACTAAGAGAAGCTTGTTTGGCCTCTCTCCCTTTAGCCCTAAGTATTGGGCAATCTTTCATCTTGTGACCATCCTTAACACAACCATACCAACCATCCTTGCCGGCTAGACACCTACCATAATGCTTCCTTCCACACTTAGTGCAAGTAGGCTTAAGCAACACGGATTCACTATTACTCCCTCTTTGAGGCTTAGGGTTAGACACCCTCTCTTGGTTGTACCCATGAGCATTGGGGGAAACTTGATTGGAAAGCTTTTGTTAGCTCCTTGGTTGACCATATCCATCGGATTTAGCATTGGAGAAATTCCCATCACCAGTTCTAGCTCTTTTCACCTCCCTATTCTTGTCTTGGAGTTTCTCATCCTTAATTTGTTGGGCATACACCATAAGACATGAGATATCCATATTATCATGTAGCATTGCCGTACGGCATTCTTTTCTTACCAATATGGACACACCAGTGAAATATCTACTCATCATATCCTTGAATCCGCCACCAACGTCCGAGCATACTTGGACAATTGAGTAAACTTTAGAGAATACTCTTGAACACTCATACCTCCTTGACGAAGGTTAATGAACTCTTCCACTTTAGCTTCCCTCAACTCTAAATCACAAACTTTCATGAACATGCATCATATAAGGAAATCATGGCACACACAAACACACATGACTCCACACATCATACAAATCAATAGAAACCTATCATCTCAAGAATTCATATGTGCCTCCAAAATGGGGACTAAACTTCCCTACTTATGCCACATTTCTAGGGTGAGAAACACAAGTAAACCTAACTCCTAAGCATTAGGAACATTCAACTACCTTGCTAACTAAGCACATCATCTCCCCCTTGGGAGAAAGCCCAAATGGACTTTTTAAGCACCATTCATACTAAAGACAACTTCAAGGTCTCACATATCAAGTCACAAAGGACAAAACAATACCGGAATCTAATAAAGCATGAAACACATACCGGTAGTCAAATCCGGGGGACACTATTGTTCACCTCTAGCTTGGAGAACATAGAACCTATTTTTTCTTGGGAGCATTGGAATCCGGCCCACTAAGAGAAGCTTGCTTGGCCTCTCTCCCTTTAGCCCTAAGTATTGGGCAATCTTTCATCTTGTGACCATCCTTAACACAACCATAAAAATCATCCTTGCCGGCTAGACACCTACCATAATGCTTCCTTCCACACTTAGTGCAAGTAGGCTTAAGCAACACGGATTCACTATTACTCCCTCTTTGAGGCTTAGGCTTAGACATCCTCTCTTGGTTGTACCCATGAACATTGGGGGAAACTTTATTGGAAAGCTTTTGTTAGCTCCTTGGTTGACCATATCCATCGGATCTAGCATTGGAGAAATTCCCATCACCGGTTCTAGCTCTTTTCACCTCCCTATTCTTGTCTTTGAGTTTCTCATCCTCAATTTGTTGGGCATACACCATAAGACGTGAGATATCCATATTATCATGTAGCATTGCCTTACAACATTCTTTTCTTACCAATTTGGACACACGCGTGAAATATCTACTCATTATATCCTTGAATCCGCCACCAACGCCGGAGCATACTTGGACAATTGAGTAAACTTTAGAGAATACTCTTGAACACTCATACCTCCTTGACGAAGGTTAATGAACTCTTCCACTTTAGCTTTCCTCAACTCTAAATCACAAGCTTTCATGAACATGCATCATATAAGGAAATCACGGTCTACACAAACACACGTGACTCCACACATCATACAAATCAATAGAAACCAATCATCTCAAGAATTCATATGGGCCTACAAAACGGGGACTAAACTTCCCTACTTATTCCACCTTTCTAGGGTGAGAAACTCAAGTAAACCTAACTCCTAAGAATTAGGAATACTCAACTACCTTGCTAACTAAGCACATCATCTCCCCCTTTGGAGCAAGCCCAAATGGACTTTCTAAGGACCATTCATACTAAAGACAACTTCAAGGTCTCAAATATTAAGTCACAAAGTACAAAACAATACCGGAATCTAATATAGCATGAAATACATACCGGTAGTCACATCCGGGGGACACTCTTTTTCAACTCTAGCTTGGAGAACACATAACCTATTTTTACTAGGGAGCATTGGAATTCGGCCAACTAAGAGAAGCTTGCTTGGCCTCTCTCCCTTTAGCCCTAAGTATTGGGCAATCTTTCATCTTTTGACCATCATTACCACAACCATAACAACCATCCTTGCCGGCTAAACACCTACCATAATGCTTCCTTCCGCACTTAGTGTAAGTAGGCTTAAGCAACACAGATTCACTATTACTCCCTCTTTGAGGATTAGGATTAGAAACCCTCTCTTGGTTGTACCCATGAGCGTTGGGGGAAACTTGATTGGAAAGATTTTTTTGGGTCCTTAGTTGACCATATCCATCAGATTTAGCATTGGAGAAATTCCCATCACCGGTTCTAGCTCTTTTCACCTCCCTATTCTTGTCTTGGGGTTTCTCAGCCTCCATTTGTTGGGCATACACCATAAGACATGAGATATCCATATTATCATGGAGCATTGCCGTACGGCATACTTTTCTTACCAATTTAGACATACCAGTCAAATATCTACTCATCATATCCCTTAAACCCGCCACCAACGTCGGAGCATACTTGGAAAATTGAGTAACTTTAGAGAATACTCTTGAACAGACATACCTCCTTGACGAAGGTTAATGAACTCTTCCACTTTAGCTTCCCTCAACTCTAAATCACAAGCTTTCATGAACATGCATCATATAAGGAAATCATGGCACACACAAACACACATGACTCCACACATCATACAAATCAATAGAAACCTATCATCTCAAGAATTCATATGGGCCTACAAAACGGGGATTAAACTTCCCTACTTATTCCACCTTTCTACGGTGAGAAACTCAAGTAAACCCAACTCCTAAGCATTAGGAACACTCAACTACCTTGCCAACTAAGCACATCATCTCCCCCTTGGGAGAAAGCCCAAATGGACTTTCTAAGCACCATTCATACTAAAGACAACATCAAGGTCTCACATATCAAGTCACAAAGGACAAAACAATACCGGAATCTAATAAAGCATGAAACACATACCGGTAGTCACATCCGGGGGACACTCTTGTTAACCTCTAGCTTGGAGAACATAGAACCTATTTTTTCTTGGGAGCATTGGAATCCGGCCCACTAAGAGAAGCTTGCTTGGCCTCTCACCCTTTAGCCCTAAGTATTGAGAAATCTTTCATATTGTGACCATCCTTAACACAACCATAACAACCATCCTTGCCGGCTAGACACCTACCATAATGCTTCATTCCACACTTAGTGCAAGTAGGCTTAAGCAACATGGATTCACTATTACTCCCTCTTTGAGGATTAGGGTTACACACCCTCTCTTGGTTGTACCCATGAGCATTGGGGGAAACTTGATTGGAAAGCTTTTGTTAGCTCCTTGGTTGACCATATCCATCTGTTTTAGCATTGGAGAAATTCCCATCACCGGTTCTAGCTCTTTTCACCTCCCTATTCTTGTCTTGGAGTTTCTCATCCTCAATTTGTTGGGCATTCACCATAAGACGTGAGATATCCATATTATCATGTAGCATTACCGTACGGCATTCTTTTCTTACCAATTTTGACACACCCGTGAAATATCTACTCATCATATCCCTTGAATCCGCCACCAACGTCGGAGCATACTTGGACAATTGAGTAAACTTTAGAGAATACGCTTGAACACTCATACCTCCTTGACGAAGGTTAATGAACTCTCCACTTTAGATTCCCTCAACTCTAAATAACAAGCTTTCATGAACATGCATTATATAAGGAAATCATGGCACACACAAACACACATGACTCCACACATCATACAAATCAATAGAAACCTATCATCTAAAGAATTCATATGGGCCTACGAAACGGGGACTAAACTTCCCTACTTATTCCACCTTTCTAGGGTGAGAAACTCAAGTAAACCCAACTCCTATGCATCAGGAACACTCAACTACCTTGCTAACTAAGCACATCATCTCCAACTTGGGAGAAAGCCCAAATGGACTTTTTAAGCACCATTCATACTAAAGACAACTTCAAGGTCTCACATATCAAGTCACAAAGGACAAAACAATACCGGAATCTAATAAAGCATGAAACACATACCGGTAGTCAAATCTGGGGGACACTATTGTTCAACTCTAGCTTGGAGAACATAGAACCTATTTTTTCTTGGGAGCATTGGAATCCGGCCCACTAAGAGAAGCTTGATTGGCCTCTCTCCCTTTAGCCCTAAGTATTGGGCAATCTTTCATCTTGTGACCATCCTTAACACAACCATAAAAATCATCCTTGCCGGCTAGACACCTACCATAATGCTTCCTTCCACACTTAGTGCAAGTAGGCTTAAGCAACACGGATTCACTATTACTCCCTCTTTGAGGCTTAGG